>JACSYO010001218.1:2022500-2055000 GCA_016806645.1 Ophiodon elongatus | reverse complement strand
AGTGTAGGATCCATTGTTTTTGGAGCTTTTGTTGGTGACAAAAAGTCAGGAGTCATGCTTCAGTTTTTTTTTTTATACTTTAACAAAATATATATTTTGAGGCCGACAACTTCATGACCGTAATGACACAGAGAAGATACACTGGAGAGATCAGATCTTTCACCTTATTTTTTATCTATATTTCAGTTCTGAATAGCAAAACAAATTATCGGTAGATTACCTGCTATCTTTTTTAATACATAGTCCTTTATGGCCCTTTATGACGACTTGTGTTTGAAGACCACAAGCCATCACTTAAACAGACAGTTAAATCTAGCAATGTTAAAGGTTTCCATGTCTGAGAAGAGCTCCTACCCCCCCCCCCCCCACACCCCCCCCTTGTTTCCCAGGCAGAACAGAAACATATGGGAAGGTGTGTGTGTGCATTGTGACTGTAGTTACAGGGGGGCAGGGCTAAGAGAGGGAGAGAGGGCGAGGGAGGTAGGGGGAGGGGTTTGTTTATTTCTGTTGTGTTTATTGATGGTAACTGCGCCTCCTGAGCCCACAGGAGGAAAAAAAAAAAGCAGGGCGACAGAGAGAGAGAGAGAGAGTGAGTGTGAGAGAGAGAGAGAGAGAGAGAGAGACGGGGACAGACATGATGGTGAACAAGGGAAGATGGTTCGCAGTATGAGCGGCGGCCGAGAGACGGGAGACAAACGCGGCGAAGCAGGGAGGGATGGACGGACACACGGACGGATAGAGGCAGAGCGCGTGTCAGTCCGCCGCTCGTCGCCCAAACAATGAACGCGCTGTGGTCGCTGCCGGCAACGCATCGCCACGGCAACCGGAGCCAGAGGGGTGCGCACTGAGCGAGAATGGTAGAGAGAAAGAGAGGAGGAGAGGAAGGGGGGAGGAAGGAAGGAAGGAAGGAAGGAAGGAGGAGAGATGGAAAGAGAGAGGGTGTCTTCTTCCCCCAATGGATAGATCCTTCCTCTGTGTGTGTCTTTACGTGTGTGTGTGTGTGTGTGTGGCTGATCATGTGTGTGTGTGTGGTCGGTGTGTGTTGGCGGCCAGTTGTCTGACACTATGATCTTCTGCAACCATCTAGGTGAATACAAGAAGGATGAGCTGCTGGAGGCGGCGAGGTGAGTACCAGACTCTGCATGCTCTTTGTTGTTGTTGTTGTGCCCCCCCAACCCTCCCCCACCCCTCCCCCCCTCCTGTTTTTCCGCCTTAATTTGCTTTTTCCTGCTTTGTGACATCCTTTCATGTCTTTCCTCCCCTGCTTCCTTGTTCACCTGCTCAGATCTTTGGCTCCCTCTCATCTCTTATTGCCACGCTCACTTTCTTCTCGGCTCCTCTCCAGTTGTCTGTTTTCGTTCCCTTTTCCTCCTCCTGCCGTCACTTTTGTCCTTGTCCCCTTTACTCTCCTCCGCTTCCACCGGTTCTCTTTTCCTCTTCATGTTTTCACAATTCTCCTCTCGTTTTTGTCTTTTGTTCTTGTTTCTATGGTTGTCCTTCTTCTCACTTCTTTGTTACCTCCTCTTCCTCTCTTCTTTGATCCACTTATGTTCTCTGTTTCCGGTCCTTGTTTTTTTTCCCTCCTCTCTCCTCTTGTTTTCTTGCTTCCTCTCCTCTCCTCTCCTCTCCTCTCCTCTCCTCTCCTCTCCTCTCCTCATTCTTCATCTCTTCATTTCCTGTCTTTTCCTCTCTCATCCTTTTCCCCTTGTTTCCTCCTCTAGATTCCTTCTCCTTTCTCTTGTTTTCTGCCTTTCCCCCCCTTTCCTGTTTTTGCTTGCTTTCATTTCCTTTCCTCATCCTTCCCCTCTCTCCCGCCCCCGCCTCCTTTTCTTATCTTATTTCCTTTTTCTCTCTCTCTCTTTTCTTTTCCCCTCTCCCTGTTTCTTCATCTCTTGAGCTTTCTTCTCTTTTGTTTGTATTCCATCATTTGCTGCCGCCTTCGATTTCCCTTCAACCTGCATTTCTGTTTGTCAAATGGTTTATTACTTGTTAGACACACACACACACACACACACACACACACACACACACACACACAAAAACACTTACACTCAGCTCCTACACTAGTCATGTTTATCAGATGGAGAGAACATGTGGGCCAGGGACGCATTTTGAGGCATTTTATGGTTGCAGGCAATGCATGTGGGCAAAGTGCTTGTGTGTGTGTGTGTTTCAGTCTATTGCATGTGGAAATGGCATAGCTTTCGTTTGGGATTGTGTGTGGGTGGCTGAGCGCTCAATGCCTCAACTCTCTCTCTCTTTCTCTCTCTCTCTCTCTCTCTCTCTCTCTCTCTCTCTCTCAGGCTCTCACACAGATAAACACACAAGGAAGCAGCTGGCTTAGCATAGCAGTACCCCAGTGTATTACGGGGTCAGCAGGCTGTTTAAGTGTGAACTGGGAACTCAGTGTGCCTCCAACACATCTGAGCCACTGACTGGCTCATCCCCAATGTCAATGTTTTTCAGAAGAACTTCTTTTTTTTTTTTTGTTCGTGTAGTTTGGTCAAATAACTCCCACTCATGACTTATAGGATATTGTTGTTTTTCCTTTTTATTTTTGGCACAGATAGCATCCTCACACAGTATCGTAGAAGAAGAGTAGAGCTGGTGCACAGCGAGCCTGCCTCTGTCCAAAGGTGGCAATCCGCTGCGGAGAGCTTCCCCTTTTAATTGACAGACATGTGAGCGCCATCGGAATAATTCTCGTTAAGAAATCACATACACTTATTTCCCAAAATGCTGACCTATGCCTTAATATTTTTGGTACTTGCTTTTTTACCCTGATTCATATGGTTAGTTGACTAGAAGATGCCAAGTTGTGCTGTCCAAACATCTATTAAACAGAGAAGCACAGTCAAACACACACACACACACACACACACACACACACACACACACACACACACACACATACCACCGGGTGTCCTTCGTCCCCGTTAAATCCTCAAGATGTTTGCATCGAAATGAAGGCTCCCTTGTGTCAGGCTTGTGCAGGAGGCAGCTAGTTGAGAAAAAAAAAGGGGGGGTTGGGGGGGGGGTAAAAGAATGAGGAAGGAAAGAAGAGGCTGAGCAGTTGAGGTTAAGGTTGGAGAAGAAGAAACTGAGGGTGGAGAGGGAGGGTAAAGGTGGTCAGCTCAGACGAGAAGCGAGTGAGAGGGTAAAAGGGTTGGAGAGCAGCAGATAATGGTCGTTTGGAGGAAAAACAGGAAGGAAGGAGAGGAGAGATGGAGAGGATATGAATGTCCCTTTTGGTCAGTGAGTGAAAGAAATAGAAACAAAAAGAATGAAGGAGAGCCCCCCCCCCCCACAAAAAAACCCCCCCACAAAAAAACAAAAGTAAAAGGAGAGAGGGAGAGGAAGGGAACATGGGAGAATAGAAGAATAATCCCTTTCTTTCCCTCTGACAGCTTCTTCCTTTACGGCTGTCACGGGGATGATGGTTGGACTGGCCGCTGCCTTGGCAACACTCTCCTGGTGGTCACTCAATGCCAAGGCAGTGAGCCTAGGAACCAGGAAGCACAGCTCAACAACATAAACAAAATCTCAACTCCTCTGCGGCTAGGCTAAATGGCTTTCTCTAACAGATTAGTTTAGCTTGTTGCGGTTACAAGAAAACACAAACGCACGCACGCACGCGTCGCACGCGCGCACACACACACACACACACACACACACACACACACACACACACACACACACACACACTTCGATCCATCCTTCAAACATTCCTTTGTGTCAGTCTGTTTCTGCAGATGAAATTCTCCTCTTTTTCTTATCTCGTTCCTCCTCATTTTCTCCCCCACACACTCTCCTTGGCGAGGAACAGTGCTAATCCTCCATGGCGTTGGATGTTTTCTATCTAATCTGTTTGTTTGTGTGTGTGTGTGTGTGTGTGTGTGTGCGTGTGCACATTTGCAGGAGTGGAAACGAGGAGAAGCTAATGGCCTTGCTCACTCCGCTCAACGTCAACTGCCACGCAAGCGACGGCCGCAAGGTAAGAGGAAAAGAGTGCGCACGCAAAAGCAAAAACAAAAACAAAAGCAAAAGCAAAAACAAAAACACACTCGCAGCAACGAGTAAAGTGAAACCAACGGGGCTCCGTCGTATCAAATGTCCCGAGCGCTCTCCAGCGGGCGTTAGCGGCCTTCCCTGGTCGTTGGAGTGAGTAGATGGAGACACGGACCACTTCAGTGAATACATTAGCGCTCGCTCTGAACAATGGCAGCGCATTGGCTCTCTTACCGTCCCTGATACCAGGAAAAACTATTACGACAGCATCGTAGTGGTTTCTGTCCCGCTTCTTCAGTGGATTGAGGAACGCACCAAAGGTGCAGATGTAGGACAGCACCTCACAGAGTTTACACACAGATGTGTCTGACATTATTTCTTTTTTTGTCCGCATCAGTGAATCCTTTTGGTTCAGAGCCTTTTGACATTTGGGTGAACCCGAACCTCTTAACGTTCCCAATGCCGATAAGCAGCTGCTCAGCCGGCCTCGCGTGGAGCCCGGCGCCCTCCGAGAGCAGCACCGCGCGGTGAGGCAATGCGGGGGTCACGTGTTGTTCATACGCAGTAATCACAAAAAGAAGCGCAACATGACGGATGCGTGTTTTTCTCAGCATCACAGACACTCTGAGGTTACGCTACGTCTTCCCGCTATTGGAGGCTTCGGGTACATACAATGGAAACAAAAGCAATCGAAGCAAAGCTTCTAGTTTCTCCAGCTCCGCGAGACTGAAGCTCCACCCACGCGGCGGCGATTGGCCGAACAGGTTGGGGATCCTTCATGTGTTCTTGGGGCTTCACCCTAAAACTATTACTCTTGTCCGAGTAGAGAAGCGTCTGAAACAAACCCCCCAGAGTATCGCGCGAAACCGAAACTCCCGACCAACAATCCAAACTGCTGGCGTAGTCCAGGACGACTTGCTCCACCTGTAGTGTGTAACGGCAGGTAAAGCCATGGGGAGATAGTTTTATCTGAAAGATTTCAATGGTCAGAGATATATATAAATATATATATATATATATATATATATATATATATATATTATTTATTTATTTTTTTTTTTTTTTTCAGAAAACAGACATTGCTGGTATTTATTGGTCGGTAAAGCAGAGCCCCTTTATTTTGTAAGTTGCTATGACAACTACAGGGAACAGCAGGGAGCCAAAGGGAGCTTTTTACTCCGTACTTTTGGTAACTCATAAATGCTATAACAGCCTTGAGGAGGCTCTTTCCTCTAATTATGGGTGCTTGAGTGTTGTTGATGATGCTCAGCTGCAGCTTGTATCCATCATATCACCGGCATACCCATAATTGTGGGGGAACATCCTCTGGCTATTATCTGTGCAGGTGGCCTGCTGGGGATGTGATACCCCGAGTGGGGAAAAAAAAAAAAAATGGTGTTATTTGAACATTCTTTCGAGATGCAGGGGACAAACACAAGAGATCATTGAAATGTAATGGTTCATTAGCGGATGAATGCAAGCAACCAGGCGACCGGTAAAAGCTGTACTCGGACGTATTCTGAAATGACCTCTCCTGAACAGGCTGTGTGTGTAATACTCTTTAATTGCCCCGACTGAAAGCAGCCATGCACAGTAGATGGAATATATTTCCGCACCGGAGCGGTTTTATTTTATTTTTGAATCCATTTCATTTAAGGGGGTGACGGGGATTTATATTCCCACTGCTAACCGAAATTATTCAGCGAGTTTAGTGCAATAGCTTTATATATTAGGTGAAAGTGAGTGACTCAAACTTTCCCACTTGTCATTCTTGTCCTTTGACTAAATCCACTAATGGAAATCAGTCTGCTGGCAAATATGAATGTGCAACCATCAACAGCTTTTATTTAGATTCAGTTCAGACCTATTTTTTTTCAAAGGCGGGGTTCAAATACAAAGCATGTTTTATTATCTAGTTTTTTTAAATGGTATAAGTATGATGATATTAGGTATATGTTCTAGTGTGAGTGTAAATGGCAGTAGGAAATGATTTAGCACAGACAAAGAAGCGATCTAGACAATTTCTCCTGACAAAAAGACATGGGCCTTTGATGACAACGAGTAGAAGTAACAGACCATTATATTAAAGCATAACATCTCACTATTATGGAACTTAATAAGAAGTGATTTAGGGTGAGAAGGAATAGCTTGACGCAATAACATTTGTCCAGATTAAATTTGCGCAGACATGCTAAATATGACACTGTGGGCCGGCACGTCAAGCAACACACACACACACACACACAGACACACACACACACACACACACACACACACACACACACACAGACAAATTGTTAAGACGGCACTAATGATAATCATGGACAAAACAGAGCATGGCAGAATCCTAATGATTGGTAATAATGATGCTTCTCTTTAAATTTAATAAGAACCCCTCCCTCCCTCAATGCCTCAGCAGCCCCTCTCTCTCTCTCTCTCTCTCTCTACCCCACCGCCCCCCTTCTTCTTCATCTCTGTTTCATTTTAATTAGAAGTGGCACAGGCTCTCCGTCTCCCCTCTTCATCCATGCAGTCGCATACAAACACAAATCTGAAGTACAGACGTTGATTGCGAAATGCCTCTTGGCTGAATTGAAAAAGCTCTGCGTGCACACGCGAGAAGAGAGCGAGAGAGATACTGTATGACCAGAAGTATGTGGACACCCCCGTACTGTACTGTGGTTTTGGTCCGGAAGCCCTCGATGCAGAAGCAGAAAATCCTATTTTCGACTTTAGTGTGGCAACAGTTTGGGGAAGGTCCTGTTCCTGTTTCAGCCCGACAGCGCCTTCGCGCTCAGAGCGAGGTCCATTTAAGAGATGGGTTTTCCTAGTTTGGTGCAAGAGAACTTGAGTTTTTGGTGGAGTGGAGGCTGTTAACAGTAGAATATCAATGCCCGTGTTTCTGGAACACGGTATATGTCGCACATGGGTGGACTGTATCTAGCCGTTGTCTGGAAAACAGCTTTTCCCTCCACACTTCTAGGAAGAGCTTTTTGTTCTTATTGCACTGCACTATATATTATTACACTACACAGTACAGGCAACGGCAGTATAACAGCGTGTGTGTGTGTGTGCGCGAGCACTCGGATGATTGAGGGCCCATCAGAGTGGGATATTATTAACACAGCTGAGTGGAGAGCGTTATCAAGCTGCCTCTATTGAAACCTACCGCTTACTCCCACACACACACACACACACACACACACACACACACACACACACACACACACACACACACCTTCTCCTGCAGACATTGCTGCCTCAGGGGAAAAAAGTCTTTCTGACTACCCTTTGCACAAATATGTACACACACACACACACACACACACACACAAACAGGCCACATAGTCTCATTTGTCCCTGTCCCCCCCACACACTTTCTTAATGTTCAACTTTCCTTTCTCGCCTCACTGACATAGACGCTTCCAGCACCTCCAAACTGTCAGTTTTCAGTCTTTCAGGGAATATATTTCATGTTCTGGACTCCGTTGAGCTCCTTCTGTTGTGAATGTGTGTTTGTCTTTGTTTTTCTGTGTGCGTTTGTGAATATTGTGAATTTTGGATCTGTATCTCACCAGTGAGAATCATCCCACCCACTCGCGTCCTAGCTGGCATGGACTTCAAAGACACAGGCAAGAGGAGCATGACCAAGATTCAGATTTAGTGAGAGGCAGAGGGAAGAGGAGAGAGGAGACTTCCATTGAAGCCTAGTTTAAATGTTGATTATGGGAGCTTATCATGCTGAGACTGGCTGGTGTTTATCATCCCTCATATGGTGAAAATATGTATCTCAAAAAGTAAACTTTTCAGGAATGGAACATAGTGGGTATCTGACTTTCAGAAGTCTGGCTGCGCTCCACAGTGTACGTGACGGCAATGTTACGGGGGAAAGTTGCTAGCAATCTGCTGACGTATGTAAGGTCGGCTGTTTCCTGAGCTTCTTTTCATCTTGTCTTTTTTTTTAAATTTTTTTTTACACCGCAATCGAATGAGGTTCTTTTTCATGTCTCTGCACAGAAAGAAATGTGCCAACATGCACCCGGAAACGCTCCCGCGGATCAGAGCGGAGGCCGTCGCGGCTCCGGTCTCGGCGGAGTTCGCTCATGTTTACACATCCAGACGATGTCGGCGTGTGTAAATGTAACCCGGCGCCCGGTCTGAGAGAGAGAGAGAGAGAGAGAGAGAGAGAGAGAGAGAGAGAGGTTTGACGTCTGCTCGCTTTTGAAACAAATAATAGAAATATCCACGAGCATTTCAGGTGACGGATGACAAAACAGGGTGGGGAGAAGTTTCAATGAGCTCGCGTCGGCGACAAATTTAACCTCTTGCTTTCACGCGCGCCCCGTGGCATGTTGTTGTTGTTGTTGTTGTTGTTGTTGGAGGGATACGATGAATTAGATTATTCTACAAAATAGCGACTGTAGTTTAAAAGAATGTTCCGTTGTCATTAATAATTGGATTACCCTTTCAGACAGAGTTCTTTTTCTCGCCGAAGATAAAAAATGTCCTGCAGGGGTCGGTTCATTTGTTTAATTCTTCTTGTTTTGTTGATGAAAATTCTCACTTTGCCTGATAAAATGATAAAGTTAATAAAGTCAAATTAGTTAAATAAGTCAAATTAGGGTAGTTTATACATCTCGAATGAACGTGTATCTGTCATAAACAGGAGCTCAGTGGCTAAAATAATCACCAACTACCAGTGTGGACCCTGAACATAATAATAACATGGAACTTTTCATTCCATCTATAATGTATGAGTGATGCGTTTTGAGGTATGAGGATTTTTAGCTGAATGGCACCTGTCAGCAGATACATCAAAAAGGAAAAAATATAGAGAACATGTCATGTCCGTCTGAGATCGACAATAAGAAAGGCGCTTTCTGTTGCCTTCGACGAGTGTTTTTCCTGAAGTTACTTTCTGAGCTGCTCAGCTTTAAACTTTCCGTGGAGCCCTCAGCTCCTCGGAAAGTCAGTGTTTATAGCTGAGAGGCTGAGCAGATAGACAGGGTGTGTGTGTGTGTGTGTGTGTGTGTGTGTGTGTGTGTGCGTGTGTGTGTGTGTGAGAGAATAAGATCAGAAGACTAGCTGTAGGTTATTTATCTTCCAAGCTGTAGCCTGGGCTGAGCTGTCAGCACCTTATTGTTTGTGTGTGTGTGTGTGTGTGTGTGTGTGTGTGTGTGTGTGTGTGTGTGTGTGTGTGTGTGTGTGTGTGTGTGTCAGTCTCAGGAACAGCGCACAGGTTTGCTAATATGTTTATTGATCCAGTCGTCTGACACTACTCATCTTGTTAGCGCGTCCACCTGCTGAAATGCATCCCTGACCGGAGTACTGAGGCGGCTCCTCTTTTTTTTTTTTTTCTTTTTTTTTTAATCTCCTAAGTCATTGCGTAACAAGAAAAGCTTTTTTAAATTTAATTAATCATTGCACTGCTTCGGGGTGCTGGTGGTCCAGTGTCTTGTCAAGAGAGGCCTCGTGAGAGATGTTTTTTTTTTTTTTTAATACTTATCCGAGCATTTGGGCACAGAAGGACTCTATGGATTTATTCAAGAAATCTGAGGACATTGTTTGGATGAGTTAGGAAGTTATGTGTCTGTGACTTTTTTCTTCTTCTTCTTCTTCTTCTTCTTCACAGCACAATGTGTTCATCACCCTGAAGTGCATTTTCTGAAAAGGATGTTTTAATTAAAACAGACAGATTCATGTGCCAATTGATGCTCAACCCAATGCTGCAGATCACATCGCTGCACTTCTAGCTTCCACACCGACAGTGTACAGATGGATATTTATTTCTCCCACTTTGCTTCATGATTCTTCCTTTTGTTCTTGCAATAATAGGTGGTATTCTGACCAATTTACAGAGTGACGACTGGCAGAATATTTTTCTTGTTTCAAATTAAGAAAAAAACAATAAGCCGTGTGTGTTGCTTTAAACAGATTAGCGAGTTGATTTACAGCTTTATGGGCTGAATGGAAAATTGTTTGGTCCTGCAGGGCGAAGTTAGGAAATAACATAGAGGCTTCCTACACACACACACACACACACACACACACACACACACACACACACACACACACACACACACACACACGTGCAAATGAAATGGTCCAAATGTTCACCCTCCCAGATAGATCATGTCTCATTGCTATGGCAACTGCTGACAGCTAGCAGTCACCGTTGTCATGGGAACAGCTTGACAGGCTCGTAAAGAGAATAGGAAGACCGAGAGAGAGAGAGAGAGAGAGGAGGATGTAAGAGAGGTTAAAGAAAAATGGAAACATCACAAAGAAGGAACTGACACAGATGACACCCCCATATGTGTTTTTATTTATTTATTTATTTTTTATTCTTTGTTGAATCTAAACGTGTGAGCAGGTAATTGTGATCGTCCGACGTATTCTTCATGCCGTCAGACGACAGTGTTTGCCGTTAGGTGACCGAGTATCTGGTGCGTGTTGTGATGTGAGGAGACATTGCAGCTACCAGTCAGATGGATGGTGTTTCTGTGGCGGGGGAAGGGAAACATAAAAAGCAGACAAATGCTACCAAGGGAAGTCAGACAGAAAGATTAGTATTTTCCATCTAGGCTTTAACATGCCTTCTGCATCTCTCCTTCCTCCCTTCATTTTCCTCCCATATCTGCCTCCTTCATCTCCATCCCCTCCTCCATTCCCGTCTCTCTTCCTCCTCCCACCTCCACAGAAAGGCTTTTAGGTGATTAAAACATAACAGAATTTTTTTTCTATTTCTTTTTTTTTTTTTTTTTTTTTTTTTTATTGCTATTGTTCACCTTCAGTGTTCACTGAGTGCCGATTCCCTCTCTTTTGAAATATCTTCCACTAGGTCTTCCACTTTCGGGCATCGTTTGTCATCGCGTATCAAAGCGCGTTATGGATAGAAACACCAAGGATAGAACTCCTGCACCGAAAGAACAAAAGCTAAAATATATGGCATACGCCCCCACAGGGCTCTCATTCTCGGTATCTTGAATGCACATTTCATCCGTCATTTCACAGTCATAAACTATGAACTGTCATAAACAGCCTAATCCACATTCTCCAAACTTGCGGGTGCTGGCATCAGCAGAAATATTCCGCCCGTGTAAACACAGGGACGTTTAAAGACCCTGGTTGCTGCTCACTGTAGTGCTGCTGCACTTTCTTTAAAGAGCGTTCGTTAAAATCAATTTTTCATTTTCATTCCTTCTGCGCTGTCTGAAGGGTCGCTATGTGACCTTTCAAATAGTAAAAATGCGGAGAAAAAAACAACAAAAAAAAAACGTTTTCTTTGTGTCATAAATTCAGTGCACCAGGGAGAAAAAAAAAAATAGAAAGAATGCTGCAGTGGAGGAAAGTTGGAGGATGTTGAATGTATTATGACCAGATAGATGATACATGGGTGACACTTTTGATTATTTTTGGCTTATGGTTGCTGAGGTCAGGGCCGAGTATTATAATATAACTTTCAGCTGGAGCTGCATTTATATGACTTGAATCCAAATGGGCTGGAGAAAGCAAGACAAGACTCTCTCTCTCTCTTTCTCTCTCACTCACTCACTCACTCACACACACACACGCACACACACGCACACGCGCACGCATGTACCCACTGCTCTCACAGGGTTGACAGATTGAGGAGGTGGAGCTTAAAGCCAGTCTGACCCTGGCAACAACATCATAATGATGCAACAGTACATGCACACAGTACATGCACGTGTGTGTGTGTGTGTGTGTGTGTGTGTGTGTGTGTGTGTGTGCGTGTGCGTGTGCGTGCGCGTGTGCGTGCGTGTGTGTGTCGCCTAACTGATGACTCACTGGCAGCAAGGTTTAAGGAGGTTTATTTGCATGTAAATGTACGGAGGACCTGATCACTGGTTTACACGCTGTGTTATTTATATCCACAATTTGCAAGAACAAGTACACACACAGAACGACACTGCATTTAAAATGAGGATGATGACTAACTGTGTGCCATGTCCTGCTCCTTCCAAATGCTGCTGTCACATCCTGTAAATATGAGTGTACCATCTGTCCACCCCGCTCTGCCTCACTACTGCTGCTGCTGCTGCTGCTGCTGCTGCTGCTGCTGCTGCTGCTTCACATCTGCACTCCGAGATCTCTGAAGATGATCTGTTTTTCAGGATGGCCTCTGACGTCTGGCCACTGCGACACTAAGCAGGAGATGGGCTCAAAGCCAAATGGCACCTGGAGCTACATGTTCACTTTTCGATTGATTGATTGAAAACCCTGTTTTGATGGGGAAGTTCAGACCAAAGTTGAACCTGTTACATTATTGTGTCTGTGTAAACTTCTAAAACCCTTCTGCATAATTTACCAAATAGGCAGACAGCCGTGAGAACATGATACTTTTTCCTTCATGTTGTTTATAAAAAAAAAGTCTGATCGTTAGGGAAGCTCCACTTTGCAAACATTTTTTTTTTTTTTTTTTTTTTTTTTTATGTTGCTATGGTTTTGCATCATGGCTTATGAAATAATGTTGTAGTCTGACTTATGAAAGATAAATCTTTTTTTAAATATATAAGTGACCTGTGAATGACCTTGTTATTGGCTTCGTAAAAGAAGGATGTAGAACACCAACACCTGCGTTCAGGTCTTTTAACTGCTCTGTAGCATTTGTGAACGCCACCAACATCCTGTCATCTTTGTGTTTTTCTTTGGTGGATTATTGTGTTTTTGGCGACATCAACGCTTAACATCCCCAAAAGAGGCTGGAAGGTTGTCTTCTTACAGCTGTTTGCTCAGCTCAGATTGCTGCACTGGTTTTGGGGGTTTTGAGTTGGTTTGTTGGATGTTGGATGACAACATCTGCATCCTGTTGTCACAACTGCTGGTCTTCTCTTAGCACCTCCGCTATATTTCCCCACAACATCATCAGACTGCTGCATCACCCCCCCACCAACCCCCCCCACCCACCCACCCCACCCTCCAGTCATGACTTGTGTTCTGCTTTCAGAGCATAATGTTGTTGTCATCAGAATCACTTGCATTGCGGTGACATGACCGTACGCATGATGTTGAGGACATCTTTGCACTTCTAGAGATGTTCATAGTGGATCCCGGGGATTAAAACGAGTTGTGACCTCGTTGACCGTCGGCTGGCCCAACAAGTGTAGCCGCTCCAGCTCACGTGCTGATGTTGACGCCGGAGATCTTGTCACCCATGGAAGTGGAGTATAGTTGAGTAGAGTTCGGTCTAAAAAGCCATGGAGGCACCCCTCCTCACATACCTCCATTAGGAAAACAAAAATGTAAAACTTAATTCATGATGTAACATCTCCCACTTTTTCCATCTCATTATGGTAATGCTATAGGTGGAATATACGTATACAATCTACACATGCATAGGTTATTGTTTTGAAGAGGAAGGATGAAGCCCTTTTCACAAATTCTTCCTCCTCGCACCTTTGACTTACTATTTGTAAAGTCTCCATACAGGATTGTTATTCTTTGAGAAACATACCACAACGAAACGTCCTTAAATCTCATTCTCTGCCCGTGTCGTCGACATTTTAAAGAAATGCAATCTCTACTATTCGCTGTCTTTAGAAAAGAGAAAAGGAAAAGGGCGGCATTTCTTTCTGAAAGCAGTCAAGTCAAGTGTGTATCAAATTGTAGCAGAAATTTTAATCAAGTTTCCAGAAAATCTGCAAAATACAATGTGTGCATTTCCATCCAATGCCATTATGCAAATATTAGGACTTCATTCATCAATATAAACAGTTGGTGCCACTAATTCAGGTGCCATTGAATTAGTCCAGAAGAAGAGGTGATGTAATTAAAAGCCAGCCAGTCAAACCCTCAAAGCAGTGGATAACGTGACTCCATTTATGTTTGTTTCATGTATTAATTGGAAGGAATGGTAAGAATGTTACAGTATCTCCAGTGAAAGGGAAGCTTCAGTGGACGCGTTAGTCACAAGCTTCATGTTCGTCATGATTCATTCTGTTTTTATTGCACATTTCTTGCATTTTTGTTTTTAGCGGTACGCCTACTTTTCCACTTCAGCCATGCGGAAAGCAATGCTGCGATAATATGATGAAAGTAACAGTTAGGTACGGAATTGTTAATGGGAAGACATCACCAAACGTAAATGAGGAAACACTTCAGTTTTGTGTGTATTTCGGGGTTTGAGTCACAGGAGTTTTAGAAGGTTTTGAAGCCAAATAACTGTTTGGTCAGCTTTTCTGGCATGTGGACTGCCTTTTAGCCTGACCCAGACCGAATGACAGGCCACCTGTGTGAAAGGGACATTTCTAGTTAGCTCAGTGTCCGCTATCTAACAACTCTCAGATCTGCCTGCTGCATGCGGCAGATTTAATCCCGGTCCCATTCACAATTTGATCCTTGGTACATCCAGTGACGTGAAATGGCCTTTATATCGTGACCCGGAGGCATGATAGAGTGGGTGTCACTCCGGCTTTGAAGAAGAATGGCCTTTGCTGAGAGCATACGGAGGAAGCACGGCACGGAGAGCAGAAGCGATCTCATCTCAGTCTCATCTCAAAGCATTCAGAGCTGCAGCTTTTCATCAGTTTAATGGTGGAAAAATATACAGTAGTCGGGGCTTTATGACTGTGGACCGATTCAGTGGTGAGACAGCCCATTGCTCTCCGAAAAGTCTTACCTTAAGAAACGTACATCTGGCCACTCGGTCAGAACCAGAACCTCCTAACACTCTGTGAATACAGGACCGATGTTATGAAATCACAATGATAGGCTGTCGTGCTGTGGAACAAACGTGTGGGCTAACATTTGCTTTATGTTTTTCTCTCTTTTTTTTTTTTTTTTCCCCCCTTCCACTGTGTACCCTACTTCCCTACTTCCTCTTTTTTTTTTCTTTTTTTTTTTCTCTCCCACTGCTCTTTGGGCCCCTCTTTGTCTCCTTCCGTGTTACTTCCTGTCTCTCCAGTCCACTCCGCTTCACCTGGCAGCAGGATACAACAGGGTGAGGATAGTTCAGCTGCTACTACAGCACGGAGCAGATGTCCACGCCAAGGACAAGGGGTACGTACAAATAAATGAAAGTTAAAATAAAAAAAAAAATGGGTTTGAAAGAAGACAGACAATTTGACCATTGGAGGAACTAAACGTGTAATATTTCAGTGGTAGTTGGTTGCAAGTAGGCTGGTGACTATTTGTCCAACAGTGCTTTCCATCACCGAGACGTCATCAGAAATCCTCGCGACGTGATTGGACGAGCGCACCACTCGCAGGGCTTTCACTGGCTCTCCTCTGATTTTCAAACTGGAAAAAACACGGCGGCGGTTCTGATAATGTTGCAGAATTTATCCTGCGTGATGCATCACCAGAGTTTTTTTTTTTTCTGAATAAATCTGAGGTGAAACTCGGCCATGCAATGAGACGTTGTCAGTTTGACCATGTTAGCATTCCGGTGGTGGCGTTCAGCTCAAAGAAGCCCTTGTTTCTGCTAGCATGACTCTTAGTTTTGTTACAAAATGAATTATTGAACCAAAGAGAGATATACTGGAGAAGTAAAGAATGTGGGTCTTTAGTTCTGTCTTTGATTAGTACAAAAAAAACGTACATTTATTTTGTTATTGTTTGGCATTTAAACATGTATATTTCTTGTTAATAACTATTCTGTTTTGTGTTTTGTTCCTCCAGCGGTCTGGTGCCTCTACATAACGCCTGCTCTTATGGACATTATGAAGTTACTGAGCTGCTGCTAAAGGTACTCACACACACACACACACACACACACACACACACACACACACACACACACACACACACACACGCTAGCTCGGCATCTACTTAGGCAGTGGAAATTAATTGATATGATCATATGTTTTGCTGATAACAAAGATGGAAATTGAATCCCAATAGAATAAAGTTCCACTTTCTTTGTCGTTTCATTAAAAACAAGACGGACACGCGCCAACTATACACAAGTCTCCAACGGGGTTTTTTAAAGGACGGGCCGCTTAATCCCTTTTTTAGGATTATTTCAAAATAAATTCAAATAAAACGTTGCTCTTTTTCCTAACGCTTTCCTGCCATTTATGAATCCACCATCCCCCCCCCCCCCTTTTTTTTCTTTTCTTCTTCTTCCTCTTTCCCAGCACGGGGCGTGTGTGAACGCCATGGATCTGTGGCAGTTCACCCCACTCCATGAGGCGGCATCTAAAAACAGAGTGGAGGTCTGCTCCCTGCTGCTGAGCCACGGGGCTGACCCGACCCTGCTCAACTGCCACAGCAAGAGCTCCGTGGACATGGCGCCCACTCCCGAGCTGAAGGAGAGACTCACATGTGAGTGTGCTGCCTCATTTACATAAACTGCAGCTGCAGCGACACAGCCCCGCGAAATGTGCCACCGTGCTGAATTAATGAATAGGTGGTTTTTTTCCCCAGAAGGGTGTATTTACACCGTCACGTTCGGAGCAGTTGATTTGAACTTATTTGAGCGCTCAGACAGCAGAAAATGGGCGTCGCAGTCGTTTGATAAGAGGACTGCTGTTTTTTTCTGCAGCTGGAATACGAGCGATTGTGGGTTTGAAAAGAGGCGGCTGACAACCGTTCCGCATGCTTGAAAAGCCGAGCAGAACAAAATGAAGTCTCGACTGGTGCTCATATGCATATATGCATATATTTTTACATGTGTACTGGATGAAATGCCACAGAAAGTGCAGACAAGTCTATATTTAGGACGCAACAGATGGTTTGGTCTTTAGCTTTTGGAAATGTAAGAAAAAAAAAAGAACAGATTTGTTGTTCCATATGTATTTGGGCTCTGTACATGCAAACATATACATTTCTAGAATATTGTACTGGCCTGAAGAAGACCCCCCCGCCCCTTTTCCCGCCCTTCCAACATTTGTATTTTTAAAAGCAAAAATGCTGAACTTTTCTTCTCAAATATATTTCACCGTAATCCGTGATGACGAACTGAATAGCTTTCCGTTTCAGACTGGAAGTGGGACAAAGCAAAACATTTGAATGTGTAAACTTTGGAGAAGCGTTTCACTATTTATCTTGTCGCGCAAATGATTTACAAGCAAATTAAGCGAGAAAATAACTGATAATTCAGACTCAGTTTTTTTTTGCTCCTCATCCCGGGCATTCTGTGACACCGGCAATTCTTCGCTGCTTCACAGATGATTTGCCTCCCAGTTCTCTTCTGCAGAAAAGATGTCAGGAGACGCCTCCCACTCCTTTCCACTCGCCAGGGATTCATTTCCTCTGTGGGAGCGAAGCGTACACAAGCCGAGAGAAACTCCTTTCGGTTCAACTTTTTTTTTTTTTTTTTTTTTTTTTGCTCAAGCCCCACTCACAGGGATGACGTACTCTAAAAGACGCTCTCTCGTGTATAATAATGCAAATATCCTTGAACAACTATGCGTTGTGTTCCTTTGTGATATCAGGTCGATGTGTATTTGTTACAGCCATAAATCCGGTACATCCCCGTGCACGTGTTCGCTTAATTGAGCAATTTGCTGATGTACGACAGCTTAATAACAAAAAGGATGGAGAATGCTGTAGTTGAATTAATTTTCTTTGCATCTGCGGAGTCAAAGCAGACAAGACGAGTCTTTGTCTCTGCCAGAAAGCTTTCTGCAACTCTTTGAAGGTTAATTAGTGAGTTAGCTCTCTCGCTGCTGCACTTGTTGCTTTATCTTTGTAATGCGGCAGATCAAAGCAAAAATCAAACGCTACTTGAATCAGGAGCCATTCTGAGTTTATGTACAGCGGCGGGACAGTTGTTGTTGTTTTTTTGATCCGGTTGTGTCTTCTGAAAACACATCTCAGAGGGACATTTGCTGCAATAACAAGAGACCCTGAAACCAACACTGAAGATTAGGGTTTTTTTTTTTTCAAAGCAATCTATTCTATATATCTATTTCTTTATTTTTGTAACCATATTTTGGTATGTACTGTATTCATCTAGTTTGGAGATGGATCCTCTAGCTGGTGAAAGGAGGTTTATATCTGTGGTAACTGGACAATAGCCTATTGCTGTGTGTGTTTTCAATGTATGTGAAAGTCTCTGTGTTTAGTGTAGATATACTTTGCAGGAGTTCAGTAGTAATTCCGTGCCGGTCTTTATTTTTCCTTTCCTGAAGCAAATTGTGATCCGACCAGCACAGACTCTGAAAAATACTTTTGGTTGTGTTTCATAGAACCCTTGATACCCTGATAATAAGCCCGCTGTTGTTGTAAAATGTGGGATGGACCTTTCTTTTGTTCACAATAGAAAATCAATATATATGAAAAAGTAGTTTTCCCGGATCACTCTTGCAAAAGGTGAAAATAGTTTTTTGGAACTTGCTCTGAATGAGCAAGAAGGACAGGTATAGTATTTTAACGGTATAGTTTGACATTTGCTTACACGCTGAGGCCACCCGCTGTGATAAGATGGCATTTCTTCATTTTAAGGGTAATCGCTTGTTTCCGCTCCGACTCCAGCTCACAGACTGTTGCATCATGAGTTCAACCCTTAGTTCGCTGGTAAAAACTTTCGAAGCAACGTCTCTGACGTATGGGATGCTGCAGGGTCATTGCAGGTGAAATAATTCGTTGTTGTGGTCTGCCGAGTACATCGTAAAGCGTAAGAAAAAAGGTTTTGCATTCCGTTGACTTGCCACGATGCTCCTCTGTGGTTTTAGATGCGTTTGTGTTTGTAGGAAATCTGTCAAGATACACTCAACAATGCAATACAACAATTTCCCTGACACCAAGGCCGTTGTCTCCTCTTCCTGACATGCCGACGTCGTGTGTGTGTGTGTGTGTGTGTGTGTGTGTGTGTGTGTGTGTGTGTGTGTGTGTGTGTGTGTGCACAGATGAGTTTAAGGGCCACTCGCTGCTTCAAGCTGCTCGAGAAGCTGACGTGGCCAAGGCTAAGAAGACCCTGGCCGTGGAGATCATCAACTTCAAACACCCTCACACACACGAGACTGCGCTGGTGAGATGGACACACACACACACACACACACACACAGAGAGATAATACACTGGTGCAGAGATGCTAAGAGGATGTTTCTGTCTGTGTGTTAGCATTGTGCTGTAGCATCGCCGCACCCAAAGAGGAAACAGGTGACGGAGCTGCTGTTGAGGAAAGGCGCCAGCGTAAATGAGAAGAATAAAGAGTGAGTGCCGTTTTCCATCTGCTCATAAACACAAAGTCAGATCATTACTATGTTTGTATACACGCCGTCAACAAGATGATTTCATACACCGGGGTGATTGAGAGCGGCTGATATCAGTACTTGACTGCAGCTGCTAAAAAGCCGTATTTTGTACAAAAACAAAGTCGGGACTCTCGATGAGCTTCCCCTCCTTTTCGCTCCTCTCTCTGTAGTTTCATGACTCCTCTCCATGTGGCAGCAGAACGTGCTCATAATGACATCATGGAGGTGCTGCAGAAACACGGTGCCAAGGTAAACCACAGTATTTTCATATATCATCATGCAAATGTGCTTTTTGTACCCATATATGAATATATATATATATATATATATATATATATATATATATATATATATATATATATATATATATATATATATCTGTTTGTATATCCACCTGCCTATTCACACATGCATTTAAATTGACATGACAAATGTTTTTATTTGATCTCTTTCTCCTCCCCATGTACAGTGCAATATGAAAAGTATTCACCGTGTGGTTTTAAAGCATTGAATCAAAGTAAATTCAATGTGTAAAACTCTTTTAATGTCATGAGATCTCTACGAAGTGAACTAAACTACAAAGTAGTTGTTTATGTTTCCACAACCTGAATAATGAGAGTCAAACATCAGCTGTCAGACCCTCGAATTAAACAGTGGAGCTGCCATCTTGAATATTAATCAATTACGTTATTGTAAATCAATTATCTTTTATAGGATTTTTTTCATCAACTTAAATTGACAAGTGTACATATTTTTTTACATAATTCTTAAACCTAACTATATTTAATAGAATAATTAAATGTAATTTCTACAGTATGAAAGAACACACAAACATCTTCCAGGTATCATATTTGACTGATTGTTGTGGCACATTCTGTTCTGGGGCTTTTCTGTTGGTTATAAACAAAGTCGAATCCAGAGAATCACAAATTTATTTACATCTTTAAATATTTTAAAATACCTTTTTGTTATTGATATTTTTCCTTTTTTTATATAATATTGAGGCTGAATGTTTAAAAATCTGTAAAGACGTATACAACTGTTTGTATCTTACATTACAGGTCGACAACATGTAGTTTTGTAGTATTTCTCGACTGAACATGCATGTAGCTGTAGATGAAGCTTTTTGAGGAGAAATAGTTTCACCAGAAAAGTAAATTGCATACCTTTTTATCGCAAAGAGCTTCAAACGCAGTTTGAAGTGAAACCGTTTTTAGTCCAAAAAAAAGAATGCAACCGGAGGTCTTCAAAGAGTCGTCAGACAAAGGTGTTTGTGTTTGTGTTTGCAGGTGAACGCCGTGGACACGCTGGGTCAGACGGCGCTGCACCGCGCGGCGATGGCAGGCCACCTTCAGACCTGCAGGCTGTTGCTAGGATACGGGGCGGACGCCTCTCTGGTGTCCCTGCAGGGCTTCACTGCTGCTCAAATGGGAAACGAAGCTGTTCAGCAAATACTCAACGGTAGGCCCCCCCTTTGTGTGCGTGGGAGGCTGGGTGTGCAGATGTGTAGGTGTCGTGTTTTTCGGTTGCTATGCAGCAGCTGGCAACAGTGGGATTAACTGGAATTGTTTTTGAAAGGTCAGTATTGATACTTTCAGACTGACGGTGCAGATTGAGTAAAGTTAGACCGTCTCCTGGCTGTAGCTTGAGACTCCCCACACAGACATGAGAGTGGCATCGGGCTTCTCATCCAACTTTCTGTATGAAAGCAGACAAGCATAGTTCACAAAATGTCGAACTGTTCCTTTAAGTGGAGCTGCTGTGGATTAACCTCGAGCACATCCCCCTGGCCTGATACACCCAAACCGGGTCCTTTTATTTTCTCTTCGTGTTATCCACAGCATTGTAGTCACCAGGAGGAGAAATTAACTTTTAAAGAAACATCAGTCTCTGAGTTCACTCAGTTGTACGTTCTACTTTATGGGGTGGCAGGAAGTGAATGAATCATGAATTATCTCCTGTCAGTTATCGTCGAGGGGCAAATCAACAAAGTCGACTTAGAAATTTGGTCATTTAAAAACATTTTTAACTGAATATATAGTTTAGTAAATGTCGGATGCAAGATGCCCCACCCATCTATCTCTTCAAAGTGCTCCGTGCTGCTGAGTTCTGTGACACGTTCCATACACGAGTGACCGCCTGGGTTGCATTGTGTCCAACGTCATCTTCTCTCTTCAGAGGATACTTTTCCTTTTTATGTGATCATTTGTAGCTTTTTCGCCAATGTTTGGACAAAGCATTTTTTATTTTTTGATTCTATGTTTTTTCTCCACTGTCCTCCTGTGCGCTCCGCTCTGTAGAGAACGTCCCGGTGAGGAACTCCGATGTGGACTACAGACTCCTGGAAGCTGCTAAAGCCGGAGACCTGGACACTGTCAAGGTAGCGCATGTTCATTTTGTAACTGACCGTTGACATCGTCCTCTGCTTGAGAGTTTGAGTTACTGTACATGTGAACAATTCAAAATAACCAACTTAACTTACTTTAGGCAGAACAGACTCAGGAGTGGCGTTGGTGTGAAAGGGTTAAATGAGAGAGAATTCATTCCTCTGCAAACAATCCATATTGCATTAATTTGAAAAAGGAAAAATAGACATGACCTCAGTATTAATGACACCGATCGCAGGAAATAATATGCCCTGAGGGAGCAGAAATCTTTTTTTAATTGCCTCATTAAGGTTTGGAAATCATGTGGAATCCTGTTCTGAAAAAAAAAGATGCGTGTGAAACTTGTCCAGCCGCAAAATTGAACACTTATTTTATAAACCCGAAACATGCCTGAGCTGGTTTTACAGACGCATGACGAGCTCAGTGGCTGAAGAAGAAAAACTTTAATTGTCCTTAAAAAACCCGACTCGTGTAATCTGTAACGAAGGACTTTCATTCATGAGCAGACATTATGAAACTATAGATGGGCGAAAAAACTTGGATAATGTAAATTTGAGAGCGACTCAATGCAATTGTGTCACAGATTATCTTGCCTGTTTTTTATTTTTTGAACTTGAAAATTAAACAAAGTCTCTTGACCTTTTGTGGCTGCTCTTGTTGCTCTTATGGAGTGGTGGTCACATTGATTCCCGTTAAATGTCAGGTGGATATTGTTTCCCCGTGAATGAAATGCTTTTTGTTCTTGTCTTTTGTATTATTTTTTTTTGGTCCACATTGATCCAAGTCAAAAACTGCGACCCTTTCTTCTTCTTTAAAGGCCAAATCGCACATCTCGTAAGATTGCTGCCCGCCGACACTCTGAATAATCATAGCGGTTTGAGTCGCACCGGGCCCACTCGTGTTACAAATGCAGGAGCTCAGGATGCTCCGTAATATGCCTCGGAATGAAAAAAAAAACCGCCCACCGAATGTCAGGACCTGGTGAGATCCGGCAAAGAAATTGACAGAAGTATTTGTTGGAGAGGGAGAAATGGTTGTGTCTTTACCCGCGGAGACAGACAGTAATGGGGTTATCCAGACGAAGAGGGTCTGTCAGCGTCTGAAGTGTGATACTTTTGACAGGTAGGCAGGGAATCGGAGCAAAACAGACCATGAGCTCCGGTCTGGCTTTCCGTCGCTCTTTTTTATTTATCTCATACACAGACGCACACGCACACGCACACGCACACGCACACAGACTCGGGTTAACTGTCTGGCGGAGCTACTGATTGACGGAAGGAAAATAACACTTTGCGCCGTTCCTGGGCCGACTCCTGTCATCTGTTCCAGTGTTGAGGAGGTTTTTTCCGACCGTGACCGTTGGAAACGAGGTCAGCCCGGGGAGGACGGGTCGAAGAACAGGAGCATTTCCTGCTTAATTCAAAGCG
Organism: Ophiodon elongatus; assembly: GCA_016806645.1. Taxonomy (NCBI): domain Eukaryota; kingdom Metazoa; phylum Chordata; class Actinopteri; order Perciformes; family Hexagrammidae; genus Ophiodon; species Ophiodon elongatus. Next base: position 2,032,014 of record JACSYO010001218.1, on the reverse strand, counting down.
GCTCCGTGTACCGTGTTTTTCGAAAATATTATGAAAAAAGGATGAACACGGTGGAACATCTTTGCAGATAAAGAGACTTTTTAAAAGAAAAACGGAGATAAGCGAGCGTCAGCGGTCATCGGGTGGCCACAAACGTGACTCCAAATAAATGCTAATGTTGCTGCGTAGCTGCTGGATGTGTGTTTGCTATTAAGTTGTTGTTCACAACTTGCCCCCCCCCCCCTCCCCCCCTCCCAAGTGGCCATAAAATTCACTTGTTGCAGGTTTAATTTATAATTGCACACTCGGGTATTATCTAATGTGCATTCATTCCTTTAATTTAACTTTTAGAGCAAATGGAGTTTGCCTAATTTTTCTGACGATCAATTAATGGATTAATCGAACAAACCTTGCAGCTCCACATTGGTTATCACCGATATTGTTGCTAGATATGGAGTGCTCTTTACTCTGTACATTTATACATTTAGATTGTAAAAAGGCAAAACAGCCATTCGGATAGAGCGCACACAGAAATTGTCATGTCCCAGTTGACTCTCTCATTTGATATAAAATATATGTTTAGATAATTGTCTTACTATCTCTTAGTGACAAATATTCAGAAACTCCAGGTCAAACTAGAATTGATCCTTAAATCACTCCATTGTTCCTGCCATGTCGGCTCATAGGAAACCCAATTCATAACCCAAAGTTAAATTGTACCCGTCAGCTTCTATCAAAACTAATCACATAATTTTCATTTTGACCAAAGTTCAAATTCCACCACGCTGTGGCTCATGCTCCAGTTTTTAACACTTTTTTTCCTAGAAACACTTGTTTTCCTCGATGGCAGTTAATGTGAGGGATGATGGCTTAAGATTGAGCAATACGTCTGCCAGCCGCATGCTTCATATCATGTCCTGTAGAACAGCCTCCGAGGGCCGGGGAGAAGGAAACTTCAAAATTAATTTCCCACCGTGTCTCTTCTTTAACTAAGGTGTAATTGGGTCTATAACAGAAAAAAAAAGGTGGCACAGTTATTCTCTGTGAACAGCAGAGTAGCAGGCGTCTGCCTCAGTTCCGCAGACGTGAATCAACTTCAGTTAATAACTTCAATATTGTTGCTGTTGTTCGCTAAAACCCCCTCTTTTTTTTTTCCCCCGCATATTTCAATTCATGGACATATTTTTCATCATAAATCATGTTGGGGTGGCAGAGGAAACAGTGTTACTCTTTTCTCTATTTTATCTTTCTTGCCGTCTCTCAGAAGTGCTGTTTGTTCGTGTTTGATGTTGGTTTTGGTTCATTGGCTGTGTTTTGGGGGGAATAAAAAGGATGATGTATATAGCCCAAATACTAATTTGCCGAGAGGAACTTTAGAATCAGTGCAGTGTGCGACGCCCTCTGTCCTTTACCCTCTAGGTAATTCTCAAGCAGTCAACATGATAAAACATGAACAATTTCATAATAAGCAAAGAACAGTGGCGCCAACTCCAAAGAAATGTATCCTGCTGAGAACCTGAAACATTCAAGGCAGAACAGAGAAGAAATGTCCCCGTTCATATTTGTATGTAAATTACGTTTTCCTCCCATTATCAGAAGAAAAAGGGGTGTCTATTTCCTGCCAGTTTTTCTTCTCGCAATCTTTCAGATCTCAATTATTCATTGCGACTCATCATCCATTTTCAGTGAGAATGTGGTGTTATTGCACTTGAACATTAAAAAAAAAGAAAAAGAAAACTGTCTCCATGTTCACATTTTAGTTGATGAAAAACCTCTTGAAATCATCTCATCTTCAAATCAAATCTGTCTGTGTCCTTTTTAAAGCCTAATTATAGATACAACAATTTACTACGTGGTTGGTTACGCAGCCAGATATCATAGATTAACTTTTTTTTTCCAGGGCTTTTCGGCTGATCAGCTCTTTAATTTGAAAACAGATATTCATTTTAATCTTCACTCTTTTGTCTCTCTCCAGTCGTTGTGCACGGCTCAGAATGTGAATTGCAGAGACCTGGAGGGAAGGCACTCCACTCCCCTTCACTTTGCTGCCGGCTACAACAGAGTGACGGTGGTGGAGTACCTGCTGCACCACGGGGCCGACGTGCATGCCAAGGACAAAGGGTGGGGGACTCTTAAGTCATGCTTTCATTTGTAAAAACAAAAACAAAAAAAACCATTAAAGTCAACATTTACAGACAGATTTTGGTTTACATCATGAATTAGAAAAGTTCTATTTGAAGTCATGGAAGGTAATCATGTCTGTGTTTCCCCTTCCCAGTGGCCTGGTTCCCCTCCACAACGCCTGTTCGTACGGCCACTACGAGGTGGCCGAGCTGCTGGTCAGACACGGAGCCTCGGTCAACGTGGCCGACTTGTGGAAGTTCACGCCGCTCCACGAAGCCGCCGCCAAGGGCAAATATGAGATCTGCAAGCTGCTGCTCAAGGTCAGACCTGCGCTTCCCTCCTCGTAAACTAACTTTCCATGCCATCAATTCATGTGGTCGTCTCTGCAATGTAAATCAGCCTAGTGCTGCGTATTTAAAGCAGCAGCGGTGTGTACAAATGAACAGTATGGAAGACTTTTTTCCTTTTGAAATCACAATAATAACAGTCCTTAAATTGGCCCGTCAAGCCCATGAATTGGCAAGAATTTCTACCCCGTCGGGATAATTTCAGACCAATCAGACTGAAAGGCTGAAAATATCTGCTGTGTTTTTCCTGATCGTCACATCCCGTAGAGTATGAATGAGTCCTGTGAAATGTCGCGGTTTTACAGCTGAATGTGTTTTTGTTTTTATATTTCCTATCATGAACACCTCCAGACAAGGCTACACCAGCACAATGTTGTTGCCGTATGGAGCTGCATAAATCATTATTAGACTGACGCACAGGACGCACACAGCAAACCAAACACACATCAGCTGCAGGGAGAATGTGATGCTTCAACATCTTTCAGCTCAGATTCCCTGTACTGTCTTTACACAATGACATTAAGTTTGGAGCAATCTGTGTCAGATTCATTGAAGGGAAAAAAAAATCAAATTGCCTCATTATGAAATTAAATATTGACAAAAACATAACGTAATGAAAGATTAGGCAGAGATACTTCTATCATTTGATTTGTTGAGACAAGAAAATATTGTGAATGCTCAGTTAAATATTGTAATTAACAGCATTGCACGAAGAATTATGTGTGTGTGTGTGTGTGCAGAGCAGTGTATGAAAGAAAGCAGTGAGGTAGTGCAGCCGTCTGGAGAACTTATGAGATTGACACGGTCAGAGTGACAAACTAATAAAAAATAAAGAAACGACTGCGCGCAACAGTTCACTGCAGCGATCGCAAATCACTTTGAGCCCAACTGCAGCAGCGCTGGTGATGACAAAGACAAGAGTTGTATGTGTCTGTGTGTGTGTGTGTGTGTGTGTGTGTGTGTGTGTGTGTGTGTGTGTGTGTGTGTGTGTTGCAGTGGAGTTACTCGTATGGCTGTTATGGTTGTGTGGACCGGCCAGTGTTAAGGAAGGTGACATCTCTTGGGGCAAAAAGCAGTTTCAGAGTGAAATGGAAACATACTGATTAGATAAGTCATGACTGAAACCCGGAGCAGGAGGAAACGATCAGACCAGCGATCAGGAGACTGCAACGTCCCTCAAATGAAGACAGGAAACGAACGCAAATGCTATATTTCCATTACGCTTTCCACCGTCTGAGGTTTGATTTAACGCTGTTTTCGTGATGTCATGCCTCTGCGGCGTCTCTCTGCAGTGGTTTAATGGTTCCTGGAGAATTAATGCCACCAACTGTTTATCTTGACGCACCCAAACTCTTTACGTCTGCATAACAGTCGCGGATTGGAAACGCACAACAATTTGCATTTTTGTTGTGCGAAGGTGAAATCTATTATTTAACATTCTATTAAACAGTGTGTGCGAAAGGCAAGTGAAATGCTGTCCTGAACGGATGTTGATTCAAATTGGGGGAAAGGAGGGTTTTAGTTGTTCACACTATTAACAGTTCATTGTTATGATGATGATGATGATGATAATATCTTATAGTCGGATCGCGTCTGACATCTTTTTTTTTTTTTGCTTCACAGAAGCTCCATTTGCAAAATCATCAGAGGAAAAAAAAAAATATTAGGACAAGAAAAAAGGATACGTACTTAAATAACATTACAATCACCAAAGACAATATATATTCAAGACCTCTCAATTTATATTTAATCTCGGATTAAGCTGCATATTTAATTTGCAGCTTAATCTTGCATATTAAGTGAACAAGTACAGAATTATAGCAGATGCATCCTTCGAGAGCGCGAGGGGGTCACTGAATGGTTAAATATGCGGTGGCACTCGCAGCCACCCAGATCTTAAACCTTTTTGAACATCTTTTGGAGATTTGGGACTGACTCCACCGTCAGCGTCGCACATTTGAGTGAGCATCTCCCGGAGTAATCGAGCTAATCCCTCCAGCAGAGCGCCGGAGATCGTGACAACGCTTGTAAAGGAGCGTTGAAGCTCTTCTGAAGACTCGTGATGGTCCTACAGGTTTTAAAGACACCTGATGTTTTTGTTTTTTTGTTTTTTCTTTAATCCGACACCCGTCTGTGGTCCCTCAAGCGGGGCGTCTCTGACCGGGCGGTGCTCATGATGGTAGGCGCACGCCTTCAGCACATCGTCCAGGAGCGCCGTACGCCCCCGAGCAGCTTTGTTGATGTTCGTCCAGCACACGGCTCGCTTCCCTTAGTGGGAGTTTGTTGCGAGCGATTGTTTATCCTCGTCTGGCGGAAAAAACTCGGCAACGGACTCGTACGTCAGTGTTTGAGCCGGGTGGAGCCCCGTGTGCAGCTACATCACAGGAAGTGCTCTCAAAAGAAAAAAGCCCTGGAGATACAGAAGGTCCTTCAGGCCACACTTTCACTGATCTGAGGGTTGCAATGAGAGGTCTGGAGGTCGATGTTAGAAACACACACACACACAGACACACACAGACACACACAGACACACACAGACACACAGACACACACACACACAGACACACACAGACACAGATCGATTCTTCAAGGTGGTGGGAAGCGTTGGCGTTTTTCCACTCTAGTTGGAAAATCCCTTTCACTTTACTAAGCTTGTGATTGTGATTCTTGTGTTCACATGGCAGCGCCCTCATTTCCCCCCTTTTAAATGCGCACACAAACACATGCACACACACACACACACACACACATGCACACACATGCACACAAGTAAGCCAACTGTTCCCGCACTTTGGTGTTAATCTGCCATGGCCTCGGGATGCAACTGTTCTCTCTTTTTGAATAAACTATTCCAGAGTTCAGCAGTAGGTTCTCTTTTGTCTGCTCTGTTTGTTGTCAACTTTTATATTGTCCCCTTTCTGTGTTGGATTTGTTGCTCAGAATAAAACTCTGTTGCGTTTCGCTCCCGGTGCGGTGGTATTCTGGACCTAGTGTGATGCACAAAATGAGTATTAGCATTTTCTTTGTTAGGAAAGAAGTGTGACACAATGAAATGTCTCCTTTCAATTAAAGGATAATCTGCCTTGTTAGCGCTCGGCATGAAACACGTGAACTCACGTGACTCGTGATTGGGCGATGGATCGTCAGCTTGCAAGCGACCGACTGTCAATCACGCAGCGTAGGACAGCCTCTTGTTTGGCTCTGTGATTGGTTCGTTCGGTCATTGTGGCCGTCGACGTTCACGATGAACACCCAGCATTTCATTGTGTCTGTAGCCATGCTAGCCGTCTGGCTCGAGGGACGGTGAAATATCTGAACAACTATGGGATGGATTGCCATTTGGTGCCCAGATGATGAAGCCGAATCACTTTTGGTGATTCCTGTGTTTTCCTCGAGCAACGTTTTGGCTTTTAAAGAAACATCTCCGGGGGGGTTTTGCCATGAAATTGTGGTCAAGACATTATATTTTCCCGTCAAGATGATCCATTAGCTTTTTATCTAGCACCACCATCGGGTCAAACTGTCAGTTTGTACCTTTAAGGTACTTTTATGACAAAACGTCCCGTCAGCCTCAGTTCTAATTTGGGTTTAGCGCTAATTAGCAAATGTTAGCATTCTAAACTAAGATTACGAACATGATAAACTTTACGCCGGCTTAAAATCTGCACTTAGATTTGAGCACGGTGACGAAGTCCATCTTCTTCATAGAGCTGTCGGCATGACTGGAGACTTATTCTTTTCTGTCAAAAAAAAACAAAAATGCATTAGCCAGATAATCTTTCAAAGAGTTTACAGGTCCATAACCTGTTCAATATTGTAAATGGAAATGCATATAGGCGTAATCCAATGGAAGAGTAACAAAACCGACATGTATTAATATGTAAATGTCCCCAATTATTACTTTAAATGGGTCTCTATTATAATATTCCTGGATAGCGAATAAATTACAGCGAGAATATGATTACAGCAGAGCGACGTGGAGAAGTAGGGCAGAAAAATCTGATTATGGATAGGTTAAAAAAAAAAAAAAACGTTTAAATAGAGAATACAGGCATGAAAGATGTATAACGGACAGTTTCAGGCCAGCAGAGGATACCCAGGGGAGTTGTCCCACAACATCACATTTTAATGAGCAGATTTTCAAAAACTTACAATGGAGTGACAAGTTAAACCGCAACCTCGGGAGACGGTTGAACGATGAAAATGTCTGCTTTCCAGCCCATCTCCGGGGCGTGTGGTGTTTTCCACTTCACTGGATGTCCTGTCCTCACCTCTCTGCCTCCTCTCCGTCTGTCCCTCTCTCTTCCTCTCCAGTGAATTACCTTCATCCTCACTTGTCATCGTCTCTTCCTCGTCGAAGCGAAACGCTTCCACTGGGGTTCAAATGATAGGGGAGTGGTTTTTTTGGGGGGGGGAGGGATATTTTTCTTTTCTTTTTTTTTTTTTTTTTTTAGAATGTTATGTTTTGTACCAACATTTTGTTGTTTCTCTATTTCGATTTGCGAACGCGGTCTGCCATATCGACGTTAGCGCGCATTTACACTGAACTCCCTTCTTGGCCTCCTCTCTGCAGCACGGCGCAGACCCCACCAAGAAGAACCGAGACGGGAACACGCCTCTGGACCTGGTGAAGGACGGGGACACCGACATCCAGGACCTGCTGAGAGGAGACGCCGCGCTGCTGGACGCCGCCAAAAAGGGCTGCCTGGCCCGGGTGCAGAAGTTATGTAGCCCCGACAACATCAACTGTCGGGACACGCAGGGACGCAACTCCACACCTCTGCACCTTGCAGGTAATGTGCATTGGAGAGCCGCAAAGCGAAAGAAGCTGCACACACATTTGCTGGTCATTTTGATAAGTAAGCACCTCCCTGGTTGTGTGAATCTCACTTTGCAGACTAATTAAAATGACGGGTGAAGTCAGACGTTCTCAGGTTCTGCTTTGCTGAAGTTTGCACGATTTAATCATCTTTGTACATTGTATATTTGCTTGTGCCAATCAATCTAACTATAACTTCTCAGAACCGCCTGAGATTTTGGCTCAGTTGGGGTGCCAAGAACAAGGCAATAAACACACAGCTAAAGTCTCGAGGGCGAAAAAACACCTTGTTCGTAGACGGAAGGGGGCGGGGGGGGCGGTGGGGGAGGGGGGGGGGGCAACTTATTATTAATTTTTCACGCATATGGTTTAGCATGCAGATCCCTTTTCACTCAGGTGGCTGTTCTGGAACCACACTTAATTTGACAAACCGTGCTGTGCGGCGCTATGATGGAAATGACAACCTTGGGAAAAAAAAAAGAAAAAGAAGCTGACTTAAAATAAGTTCTAAAAGCCACAGGGAGGAAAATATGAAGGCGATGTGTTGCCTCTTTTTTTTTAGTGTTATTGTCAAGAGCTGGGCAGCAGCGTTTCGGATAAGCTTGAGACGGCCGACTAATTTATGGCGACATAACACTGGAAGCTATAGTGTACTGTGACGACCTTGGATCTCACACAAACTTGATAAAGTTCTTAAATCCTGATGGCAGAGATACTGCAGTTCTTCAAAGGTGCACATACTCATTCATTTATTCAGGATCAGTGATCATGATAACACCAGCTTCAGAGATAACAACAACACCACTCTGCATAAACACAGGACAAAAAAAAAAAACATCTTCAACCTTTACCTCAAAGTGTCATAGCAAGAAGGGTAAATATTTAGATATTTTTTTTATATATATATATTATTATAGTTTTTTTCTTTTTTTTTTTGCACACATTCTTGACATGATGTGAAGATTACCTTTATGCACCACAAAGGGATTTCCGGACAGCTTGCTTAAAGTTAGGGTGAAGTGTGGCGCCTCAGTGTTAAATGAAGTCACTCCCCAGTGGAAAACTTGTTATTGTGAATTGGGAATCGAACCGTTGTCGTCGGGGTTGAAGGTAAATGCCTCGGCCTGTCTCTCTAACTGCTTTTCCTGCAGTGTTTCTCCATGCAGTCCTCCTCTGGTGGGGAAGCAGATCTTCCTTTTGCCTCCTTCTTCTATGCGTTTTTTTTTTTTTTTTTAACTCTGTATTTATAGAGTTTCATGACCAGGCTAGCTTTTGTAAGATGATAAAGAATTAATAATTAGAAAATGTTTTGCGGCATGACTGGCACTTTTAAAGTTAAGAAACCGCTGAAAAACCACTTTGAAGGTCTGCCCTTTTTTTTTTCTTCTTCATAGATCTGACCACTTAGACACACACCCACGCACCCTCTGCCTTGATGTATTCGCTTGTAAAGGGAAAAGATGATTATACGCTGTCACACTGTAGGCCGACATGTCTCTCTGGCTTTCCTCCTCTCTCATTACCTGACTACATGTTTTTGTTTCTCTTCTTTTTCTCTATTTATCTGCCTCCATATCCCAACCATCATCCATCTTCCCATACAACCGCTCTCTAGCCGGCTATAACAACCTGGAGGTAGCAGAGTATCTGTTGGAACATGGAGCCGATGTGAATGCACAGGACAAAGGAGGGCTGATACCTTTACACAATGCTGCTTCATACGGGGTAAGACACACACACACACACACACTCACACTACACACTTGAGTTCAGATATGCTGCTCTTAGTATTTTTTATATTTGTTCACATTTATTTTAGGGTGCAACTCATAAAAACTATAATCTCCAAGTGCTGAGACAAAAAAGTCAATTTAGCTTTTACTTGATGGGACTCATAATTAATCACAACACAACAATCATCTTGGGCTCTGGGAACTTGTGATGCCCCCCCTGCCCCTCCCCCCCCCCTTTTTTTTTTCAATTGTTTAGACTAAACGATGAAGACAAAAAAGAATGGAAAGATTTATTTGACAATTTGACATCCTGTCTTTTCATTGTACAGTCCAACACTGCTTATTCTGCCCTATTTGTCTTAAGTGAACGTCAGGAAGTTTGCCACATTTATGAGTTCACGTGGACTGCGTACAACAATCCCTGAATCCTGTAGCTTGCGTCTGCTTACTGCTGAAAAGCTGCAGCTTCCTGCCGTCCACAGATCAGTCAGCGCCTGCAGACATGTCACATT
>JACSYO010001218.1:1800000-2017500 GCA_016806645.1 Ophiodon elongatus | reverse complement strand
TACATGTGAATGTACCTGTTATTTCTGATTTTTAAAAAAGTGTCATCATGTATTTCTATCACCTTTCTTTGATTCCCTCTGTCCTGATTCACCTTCAATCTGTGTGTCTTCAGGTGCCAACCCATATCTGACGTTCCACTGCTCCAGCCAGGGCACCGTGCTCATCGACCTGGCACCGGACGACAAGGAGTTCCAGTCCGTGGAGGAGGAAGTACGCAAACACACTTTTTTACACTCACACACACTCACACACACACACACACACGCACGCGCGACATAGACTAGTTTTTGTCCTTCACCACCTGCATGAGTAAACATCAGCTTGGTCAAATCATTTTATGCGTTTTCTTTTAAGTGGGTTCAAACATTTTGAAATGCGCATTTGTCCATGATTAGTAATTGAGGACATCTGGCAAAGGAGACGCCACACACACTGTGCCCGACAGACTGCATGTCAGTGCTATCGCTCCATTTCTCTCATAAAAGAAAGCAGTAACTGAAAGAGACAGCCGATATCAGTCTGAACCGATTCAAAATTAATGAGGACCGTCAGATGTTAACAGGTAATTTAGCACGGAATTTAAACTGTAATTTAAAAAAAAAAAAAAAAAAGAAAAGAATTGTGATTTACACGAGTTCCCTCTCGATAGTTTCCAATACTTGGTTGAGTTCCTCTGCCTATTCACGGCAGTATTTTTTTTTTTTTTTTTATAGGTCAATAATTCATCGGGATGATAACTAATTTTGTGAAAGGCAGCAACCACTTCGACCACATCACGGAAATCTTTCCTCTAACGGGCTGCCATCAGTTTGTAGATCCGGCTGCAGCAGCTCCGGCACTATTTTACTTTATATTCTCTTTCTGAGAGTGGAGTTGTCCTTTTCACTGCTGATGTCACACTTTTGTAGCCGCACCAAAATTTCCCTCAGGCATTATTTAGGTATCCGCTGTGATCGAATGAGCTGCTGCTCTACTTCATCGTGGATTATACGGCTCCGTAATCTACACTTTGCCAGTTTATCCTGACTTCAAAATGAATCGATAAAACTGTCCCGCGATACGTCCAACCACCCCGATGGGTTTTTTTTTTTTTTTTTACGTTCAGTACGTCCTCCCCATTTCTATCAGCGCCGAGTGTCGGCTGCATAACAGATGCACATCTTTGTGGCTCCGTTGAGTTCCACAAACTACATCCTGCGAAAATGACCTTACAAATCAACACCTCTGTGTGCCTAATGAATCGGCAACCGAGTGCAGTTGTGTCGCGCACAGGTCGGTAACGGCTGACACACCAGATGAAAAATAAATGCCATAGTGAACAGAAAATACGACCGGTTACCGAAGATTGAATTGGTAGTCGACACTTTTTTTTTCTGAATACGGAAACACTCCTCGGCTGCTGAGGTGAAAAAAAAAAAAAAAAATACAAATAAAAAATCATATCCAGGTGGTCTAATGCGGTCCAGAGTGCTGTATGAATCACATATAGTTATGCAATCTGCATTCCATTAGCATGCGTTATCCCACACATTCTGCTCTTCAAGCGTAGAAGCTTTGCATAAGTGTGTAGTTCTGATGTCTGTTCTTTTCCTCCTCAGCTACAGAGCACGATCAGAGAACACCGCGATGGCGGCAACGCAGGTGGAGTCTTCAGTCGGTACAACATCATTAAGGTGTGTGTTCACAACACACAGACACACACACACACACACACACACTGCACGCAGACACCAGTTTTCTCTGTTTATGATCCCAAAAATGAGGCGGTTTTGAACATAATCAACTTGCAAATACTTGGTCAACTACTGGGTTGGTTTCTTGTCTGACTTCCTCAAATACAATCTGAATTCTTAATTCACTCTTCGTCCCTCCTCTCCGTCCTCTTGACTCTGCAGATTCAGAAGGTGGTGAACAAGAAGCTGCGGGAGAGATACGCACACAGACAAAAGGAGATAGCGGACGAGAATCACAACCATCACAACGAGCGAATGCTCTTTCACGGTAAATGAGCGCGGACGCCGAGGTGGCCGAGTGTTTACGCGCATGAAATATGACCGCAACATCCCGGCCATTCTGGCTTCGGGTCCTTTAATGAACGTTCTCTCTCTCTCTCTCTCTCTCTCTCTCTCTCTCTCTCTCTCTCTCTCTCTCTCTCTCTCTCTCTCTCTCTCTTCTACACTGTCCCATGTCAAATATAAGGCAACGATCCTGAGCTAATCTCAGCTCCTTGGCTCGTATCCGTCTGTCTTTAAAGTTTGGCTTTGGTTTGCTGGTTGACTTGGCTTCATGGCGGTGAAAATGCACCAACATCTGTTTGTTCCCGAGTCGAAGAGGCACGTCACAAGACTTAACTAGAACTCAGTCACAGTCTCTCTCTCTTGATCTTGTTCACATCTCCCTTGTAGCTTTAGTCACTTCCTTCTTGCAAGTACATCAACTTCATCAAATATGCAGATCTACTTCAAGTGCTACGTGTAGAGTTTTATTTTTATTATTATTATTATATGGGTCAAAGTGCAGTCCAAAAAGTGGGAAAACAAAGAGAGATGTGTTGGGGAGGTTTTCCAGGTGCCCACAGAGGAGGCCCGTCCATACAGGAAGTGCACCTGTGCCCACAGTTGGAGGTCTGCAGGCAGAGCATATCGCATCTTTTTGTTATGCGCTGGACTTGATAGGAATGTGTCCTTTCTCCCGCCAGGTTCTCCCTTCATCAATGCCATCATCCATAAGGGCTTCGACGAGCGGCACGCATACATCGGCGGCATGTTTGGTGCCGGGATCTATTTTGCCGAGAACTCCTCCAAGAGCAACCAGTACGTGTACGGGATTGGTGGAGGCACGGGATGCCCCACCCACAAAGACCGCTCCTGCTACGTGTGCCACAGGTGAGACGTCGTTCCCTTTTTCCTGTTTGTGACAACATATTGTTTCTGTGTGGGAGGGCGGAGCTGCTAGGAAGCACCTGTGTCCCCATTTGAGTACTAATTATTATCCTGATTATGTTCAAACTGCTACAGTGACAACAGCTGACTCAAAGATGCTGCTTTGTATAATGGATGTGCTTTTGATGGACTCTCGTGTCCCACAATGCATTGCACAGAGGAAAAAAAGGAAAACAAAATATTTTTGCTTTCTTTTACTTAGCAGTTATTATTTCCAAGTTGTTGTCCAAATCTCAGTTTTGATACACTTGTATCAGTAAAACACATTTCTTGCGTACTAATTACAAAAACAATATACTATGAAAATTTGAATATAGTGTACTATTATATATGGAAAAGTGGGCATAGAGAGAGAATAGGTAAAACTGTTGTGTGTTTGTTGCAGGAAGTGAAATAAAAAATGATTGATATTAAAACTTACTGTAACATATCATTACGTGACGTTGCATTGTGAGGTAAAAATGGACAAATGAAACAGATATTGATGCGATCGTCCCGTTCACTTTTCAGGCAGATGCTGTTCTGCAGAGTGACGCTGGGTAAGTCGTTTCTCCAGTTCAGTGCGATGAAGATGGCCCACGCCCCCCCCGGACACCACTCCGTCATCGGGCGACCAAGCGTCAACGGACTGGCGTACGCCGAGTACGTCATCTACAGAGGGGAGCAGGTCAGTACGCACACGCACACTTCTTTGTGACCACAAAACAATCCGTTCACGTGTCTTAAACGTTTTTGTTTCATACTCTGTACGAATCAAGAAGTGCTGTGCCAAATTTACATTATCACGTATCTTTGGAATCTTAATTTTTTTTTTTTTATTAATTGATTCATAATTTTTTTTAAATCCCCCAAAAAATCAAAATAGCTATCACAATTTCACAGTCAAGGGGGACATCTTCAAATGTCTGAGCAATGGTTTAAAATCCAAAGATATTCAATTTACGAGGATACAAAGCAGCAAATCCCCAAATTTTTTAAATACGTGCTGAATAATCAATTGTCCTATTCATATATGAAGACAGGAGTTAATTCCATCATGTTTAGTTTTATTTACATGTGATGTGCTCTTTGTCCACAGGCTTACCCAGAATACTTGATCACGTACCAGATTGTGAAGCCAGAGAGCGTGGCTGCGCCTGCTGCCGCCTCCGAGCAGAAGTCTTAGAACGCGATCCCAGTTGGAGCCAGACTGCAATGGACTAGAACCGCTCTCCGGGAGGAGACTCAAAATGAACTCGAGGGCGTTTCAAACCTCAGAAGCCCGAATTAGAAGTCTCCAGAGCTGAACTTGAGGTGGGCGAGGGGAAGCGTCGGCCGCGCGGTGGTCAGACGACCCTCGGATACCAGACCTGGATGTGTCTTAACGGGAGAAGAAAAGGAGGATACGTTTCGGGGGGGGTGAGGGGGGGGGTTGTGCTACATGCTCAGTCCAAAGCAGCAGACGGCAAAATCGATCAGATTTTGTTAATTAATTGGGTCTAATTTAGCTGGAGGAAATGCAAACGGTTTGGTCCACCACCTCTGGAAGTGTACCAGTAAGCGGATTTTTAAATTTGCAGGCCTCTTTCGCTTGATCCTAAAAACAATTAGCAGAAGCAATTAGAGCAGGACACGGTCCAAAGCGAAACAAACATCCCTGATGTTGCACCTTTTGCGCGCTGCTCATGTAATCTACCCCCCCGGTTTTTGAATGTGTTGTTTTGATATTGTGTCCTCTTTCGGCTTTGTGCATCATCCACGGCAGCAGAACAACACCCCGAGGCCACTTCCAGATTCCAGAAACAGAGATTGTCGTGCGGAGAGAACAGAAATCCAGCACATTTTATGTTGCAGCTTGTCACATTTTCACCAATGAGGCTCATGTAAACACGATAGCAGCCTCTCTCTCTCTCTCTCTCTCTCTCTCTCTCTCTCTCTCTCTCTCTCTCTCTCTCTCACACTCTCACTCTCACTCTCTCTCTCATATCTTTTCTGCCGTAAACAAAGAAGAAATTATGGAGCGAGTGTGAGCGGAGAGAAGCAAAAGAGATTACAGCGGACAAATACCCAGAAGTCGATAAGAAGCGAACAAACAGGGGACCACAAATCCACCGCTGCTACCGGTGCAGGTTACAGACCCTCCACCACAGTCCATACCGGGACCATCTTCGACATCTACCGGCCACACCAAACCAGTCCATGTCAGAGGACAGCTGGCGCCAGCAAAACCTTTAAAAAAAAATCTGAAAAAAAGAAAATAAAAAAATTTGGGCAGAGCTGAGTTGTTACAAGCAAGCGGCAAAACAGACACCCGACAATCCCCAAAACAAACATTCTCCTTTCTGAGCCTCACAGGTGCGAAATTCGAAATTCAGAGCATTAATAAAGCAGCAAATATTTTGACTGTAAATATATGATTGTAATATAGTTAATGGGTACTTGAACAGAGAATGAAGTAACTGTCTCTCTCTCTCTCTCTCTCTCTCTCTCTCTCTCTCTCTCTCTCTCTCTCTCTCTCTCTCTCTCTCTCCGTGTTGTGATCCGAGCTTCTCTGTGCTTGTTTACCGCCGCTCGTGCATTCTAGTGCCAGTCTCTCTGTTGTGCCCCTCTGGCTTACTAATGGCCTCCGCTCTGCACTGCGCCCATACGCCGGTTACCGCCGATAACGCTGTCTTCGACCCATGGCACCCCCCTCCCCCGTTAGCTTCGTCAGCACCGTTGCCGTTGTTTGCGCCGCTAGTCCCGTTAGCTGCTGGCCGCAGGCTCAGCCGTCTTCATGTTGAGAGACGCGTGGAGGCACGTGATGAGCTCTGAATTCCGTATTGAGCACCTTTTAGTGAAAGGAAATCGGTTATTTCCAAATTTCCCAACGAGACGGTCTCAAGTACAATTTTAAAAACTGACTTTATATGTAGGTCATTTTTGTTTTATTTGATTAATTCTGTATTTTGGACTCTAGTGGTCGTTATTTGAACTGCTATCTTAAAGAGCTTCCCACATTGGCTTCGACGGTCAAACACTGCTGCTTGTTCCAGCTCAGATTTTAAAACCAGAACCAGGAGGACCGCAAGAGACCAGACTCTGTTTGAAACCCTTTCCCTCCACTCAAAGCTGCACATGGCAACTCAGACTTACTCAAGTTTGAATCAAATTTGGGAAAATATGGTGAGGTGATGTCACTGAGCTGCACACGGCGAGCTCTTTGTTCACCGACCCAGCCGAGCTCCCTGTGGATGGTGCACTCGCTGTTCGCTGTTACGTTTTGTTACATCGTCTCCTTTTGGTGCGAGAAGTGACTGTCACCAGCACAAGAGATAGTTTTGGGGACAAAGGTCGACTTTTTCCGAGTCAACTTGTCAATTTGCAGTTTAAACATTCATATTATATCGCGTAACATTCTGCTTCGTGTGTGACAGCGATTAACACTCACATCTGGAGCATCTGTCTGTTTTGTGTTTTAACGTCTCACTCGGATCCACATGTCCCTGTTTTTGTTGTTTACAAGAACCTACTGCCTTCTAGCCCCTTTTCCTCTACCTGTAACTCTTGATGCCCCCTAGTGGTGCAACAGAGGAATTGCTGGCTTGTAGTATTGCATTGAAGAAAACAAATCTACTCTCCATCAGGAAGGCATTAACGTAGGGAGTCATTCCTACACAGTGCTATTTGTGTTTTCCTGGGGCCTATTCCATTTTGTTCTTTCATTTTTGTCTTTATTTTTAGGTCATCTTCATACCGTTGAGTTTACACTCCGCACACATTACAAGCAGACGGGGAAACGTGACCCTCGTCACTGTATCTTAGCAAGCCATTCAGCGGGCTGGTCAAAGGCTTCAAAAAGATATTTATATGAACAGAGATCTGCAGGTTCACTAAGGTCGAGGATGACGAGAAGGATAACATTTCTATTTGTATTAACCATTTATAGTGACACACTAACATGTTCGACAAACCTCATAACAGCAAGAAGATAAGCAAACTCCTCACACTGCTTACTGTACGCTTGAACTGTTTTGTTTTTTTTGTTTTGTTTTTTATTATACCGACCATGTTTTCTGTTTAATATTTATGATTATTATTTTTAATGAATGACACTGTTCACTACTTGGGACCAGACATGACTTAATAAGTTTATTTCATGTCCATCACGTCAGCTCAAGCCAAGCAGTGCTGAGGTCTTTGAAATTCCTTGAAACTGTGTGGACCGTAAAAGGGAAATGGCCTTAACCGTTTAGTTTTTTTTTGAGAATGAAAAGAATGCCTTGAAGTCACTTGGAAACGTATTTTGAATGGTTTGCCCGCCTCAGGCAGCAACAACAGGGAGCTGCTTCATATCCGTGGAAAAATCTAAAAGATGTTTTCGACATCAGTGAGGGACGGGACATTTATTTCTGACAAAGCTGCTCTGATATTTGATTTTTCTTCCTCTTTTTTTTTTTTTTTTTTTTCTTTCATCCCGACTTTGTTAGCGTGACGGTGTCTGCCAGACAAAACTCAGATTTCAGCTGATTTGCACGCGCAAGGTGAACATGACGTTGGTCTGAGCCGTGTGCAAACAAACATGGCGTCTACGTGGAGCGTGCAGTGTGACTGAAGTCTCCGCATGTTACTCAGAGAAAGTGAACTGGTAGCTCCGAATAGCAGCACGAGAAACTGTTACACTTTTGTTTAGTCACACTATTTTTGAAGCCGTGACATTTTCACATCAGCAATTTCTCCGCTGTTTTTTTTTTCCCGCCCACACGTTTGATAGCGATCGTTCATCCCAATAACAACGAATGATAACGTAGCTTGAGCAGCGCACATTTCGGCAAATTATAAAGTGATTAATTGCAAGGAAAATAGAAAGGAAATGAAGAAAAACTAATTAAATGAATAAGTAGGAAAGAATAACAACTGATGATTTAAGTAAAAATGAGAAAGACTAATAGGCTTGAAATTAAATGGTCCTTGTGAAGTTCTCAAAGGGGAAATAAAACCGTTGCAGCACTGTGACAGAGTTAACACAGTATATGTAAATGACTGAATTATTACAGACATAATGTCCATTAAATTATTGTTTTTCCTTAAGTAAATTATATTAAGTTTTAGCCTTTCACAAACTTACTTGATTTATTAAACTCAGATTACATTTTTAAATGATATAGTTTATAAAGTCCAGCCAGAATTATTACGTTTCCCGTTTTCTTTTTTTTTCTTTTTTTTAAAACAACTTCTGTGTTGTCCCCTGATCAGAGTCAACGATTTCAGATGAAGTGGCAGCGTCACTCTTGGCGTATACAGAGTAAAGTAGAGGTCATGGCGTTGACCTCATGAGGTCAGCAGCACTATGTGATTGATGAGCAGCGAGCTGTGGGCATCGTTTTAAATGACACTGTAAATAAACGAACGCCAGATGGGCCTTTTTAAGGACGATTTTGAGTGTATTTTTCTTGCTTTCCTTTCTCATTTCAAAGAGGTTTTTTTTTTTTTTTTTTTTAAATGTGAAAAATATTTGAATTGTGTTTTAGCTGGCCTGTCTCTACTTCTCTGTCTCGAGGGCCAGTCAGCCATCTTGTCGTAAATTGTTTGGAGGCGTGCGTGCGTGCGTGCGTGCGTGCGTGCGTGCGTGCGTGCGTGCGTGCGTTCAATCGATCCATGCCTCTCCTTCTGACCTGCCTTCTACCAAATGGCACCAGTTTAATGAACACATGTCCTCATCGGTGACGTTTGACTTCCTGTTGTACAGACTGTTGTACAGAGCTGCTGACCAGTTAACATGTGGAACAGATGAACTTGTACAGAAGAAAATAATAATAAAAAGAACTTAACAAAGTCTTTCTTGTGTTAGTTTTATTCTTAGTTCAGTTTATTAACACTGTGGTCACTAAAAAAGATTTTTTTTTTTTATTCATATTGCCTTTGTATTATATTTCTTTTGTTAATTTACCTCCACTGAAGCAGGCAAGTCCATTTTGTCTCTGTGTGACTCAATATAATTAAACGGCACCACAAACCACAGCTTCCAGAGTGACCACAACATAAATAAATAAACGCCACTCGACACAGTTTTAACCAAAGCCGAAACATTAGAGCCTTCGTGAGCTGTTGCATTAGACTGCATTGGTTTTAACTCATTCTTTAGTTACTTTGAAGGATATTTTGTATTGTTTTCTGACCTGCACTGTTAAACTGTCAAACTAACCTGTTATGATTAATGTACTTGTATGCGGAACTAGTTAATCAACAGCCATAAGCTGCTCTGGTGCCGGATGTTCTGCAGACAGTGAGATCTGACAGAACAAGAGGATTAACTGGAAAAAAAAAAGACTACGTTTATTTTCTTGTTTGAGATTAGGGAGGCAGTCAACGGTTTTAAAACGCCAATTCCCAATGTTTCCCGTGCAGTTCACTGTATTTTCTGTATTTGTTGGCAGATGAATTGCCAGGAGGGTAAAAATCACTCGGCGGGTCCGCCAGTCGGAAAAACAGAAAGGAACTGCAATTCATCGACCAAAACACTCGTTTGGATGGCGAATCAAGGTGGTGAGAAAAATTGAAATGATCAATAAACCGATAAAGAGAGCCAATCAGCCAAAGAAGCACTCACTCTAACGGTGATGTGGTTAAAGAACGTTTTTTGACTGGTTATCAAAAGCAAAATGTAAGAGAGTAAAACTAAGTTAAATTCATAGCAAAATGGCATAAAAAAAATAATTATAGTATAACTATGACATAAAATATTTTTTTTTATGAAATTGCTATGGCAATGTGACATTTTCTTAGACTATGAAGTTTTTATAACATACTATAGTATGACTTGTTTAGGTCATTTTGATGGCAAACTATACATTGACATCTTTAATGTAATTTGTATGGCATACTAAACTATGACTTTATAACTTTTTCACATACAATACTATGACTTTTTTATTACTTTCTGTGACATACTATATAATACTGACTTCTATATGACTTTTTTTCAACATGCTATATTATGACTAGTTTTCATACGATACAATAACTTTTTTAGATCTTTGTTCGACATACCATAGTTATTACTTTTTTATTTTTCTATTTTAAACAAACTTTTTCTGACCTTTTGTACAGACAAAAATAACTTCTTTTACTTTTTCTGACATACGATACTATGACTTTTTTCAACATTCTATACAATTACATTTTTATGATTTTTCATAACTTGTTTCGAAGTACCATACTATAACTGTTTTCATGCTACACTACAACTTTATGACTTTTTTCCACATGCTATACTATGACTTTATGATTTGTTATGACACACTATTCCGTCTTTTTTTCAACATTGTTTCATGACATTTTTTGACATACTACACAATTACTTATTTACGATTTTTTCGACATGCTATACGATGCCTTTTTATGACATTTTCAACGTAATATACTATGACTTTATTTATGACTTTTTTCAACATATTATAGTTATATTTAGACATATTATATGATGACTACAACACAACGTTTTCACAGTACATTTGACATACTATAATATAACATTTAAAAAAATAATATTCAGACTTTTTTCAACATGCTATACTTGACTTGTTTTGTTTTCTGCATACTATAATGTAACTTTCTTTTCTCTTTTTTTGACCTACTCTACTTTTTTTGACATCGTATATACAGCCAAAGCGCGCTCTGGGAGCTTTCTTAAGTTTGCATGTAGCCTACCCCCAAAGTGTATAGTGAAGGCACCACAGTTTCTATGCATCTTAATAAGCCTGTTGGTCTAGATTTAGTGTGCATTGTTTCTGATTAAAACGTCAAGATCAACATGACAATGGTGTTTTGGATTGTCAGACAGTTTTGACTTACAATGGTTCCTGAGAGAAATGCCACTGCATTTTTCAGGAGGGCCACGTGGTCAACGGTCCATCCCCCCACCCACCCCATGTTTCATCTGCAATGAGCTGAGGACAATTAAATGTTCTCACCACTGGGTGGCGCTCAAAGCTAATATTTCTTACTCTGTCAAGGGGCGTAAAAGAAATACCACACAAAGAGGTTCCAGGTATTATAAATGACAAATAATACATGCTGTCCATAGATTTCACATTTTATCACATTTTGAGAGAATAATTTTATGATGATTCGTTGATCCATATAAAGCATCAACTCTACTTCTGCGTGTACTAATTTCTACGTTACCCACAATTTAGGTTCTAACACAAATATATTATTCACTGTCTCAATGTACATATGATTGCCTTTTATGAAATTGTGTGTATACATACTGTATATCTACTCAGTTCCACACAACATCATACAAAGAAAGCACATACAACGTATTAATTAAGAACATTGTTTATTCAACAGTGGATCCTCAGTAATAAATAAATGCACAGATTCATTCCACAATAAAATTGAGGGAAAGTTTTTTTTTTTTTTTTTTTTTTTTATATATAAATTTCCAAGTGGAGGATTGATATTGCCGTGATGGGTAAACAGCATTGACCAGACAGAGAGACAGTCTAGACAGATGGACTAACACAGAGAGGCAGACAGGCTGACAGACAGACGGACAGACAATTACCACAAAGATGTGTACAAAGTATTGCGTTTTTCACTGATTGCCTCTCTTTTCTCTCTCTCTCTCTCTCTCTCTCTGTCTCTCTCTCTAGAAGGACAAAATGTTTTTATGCAAAGTCTAGTCAGTCTACCATCACCACGATGTACAAATCAATCATGAAATATAAATACAGTATTGCATCACTTCAAAGTGCTACAGAGATAGGTGCCGACAATCTTCAAAAACAGAGAAAAAAAAGGTTTGTTTGTTTACTGTGTGTGTGCGTGTGTGTGTGTGCGTGTGTGTGTGCGTGTGTGCATGTGTGTGCGTGCTTGTGTTTCAGTCGTGCGTACATCAAGACCCGGGTATAAACCATGGTTGACATTTGTGCCTTTGGATGTCTAGCACAGAGTGTAAAGCTCAGCCTGGTCAAAAGCATAAGCAATGCAAACACTGTCTTAGATTGTGACGTTATAAAAAATGTGACATGATGTCTGTGTGTTACGACCTAAAAAGTCACTGCTGTCGCGGTTGTCCTTGAGTGGATTGTAAGTACAGTATTGCAAGACGTCAAAGTGCCACGGAGAGCTGTGGACAAACTTCAAAACCGGAGAATCAACTGAATTATAAAAAGGACAAATACCTGTTATTGGATTATGGTCTCAAAGCCCGAAGCTGTCTTCTTCTTTTTTTTTTTTTTTTTGTCTCCATCACTCCTTTTTTCAGTTTGGATTTAAAAAGTGAAATCAGTAAGCGATTGTGTGTTTTTTTTTTTTTTTTCTTAACCTGGATTCCCCTCACAAGGAACAACACAGAGGGTCCCTGATGTTTTGTAAGCAGAGTGTAAAACACCCATGTTTGAATGTCCTGTCTTTAAAATGCAGTCACAAGGATATATCCGGAAAAACATATTGCCCATAAAATGTCTCCAATTCACTCATATTTAAAGATGTCAAGGCATACTTCACATATGCATTTTTCTGTTTAATTCTCATTGTTTTACTTTTACGTTCAAGTGTCTATTCTTGGTTGGGAAAGTTTTGTCTTTGTAGCGTGGGGCATCCGTTAACACACTGCTTTAAATATATATTTATTTTTTGAGTTTTGTCTGCTTGAACAGTTGCTATTTTAAAATGTCAAATTCACTGTCAAGTGTAATGCCTAATATGGATTTACTCAAATACAGTATACTAATTGTTTCTGTGAGTGTAAGAGATGAAGAGAGAGGCTTTTGCTCTTTTGACATTGTGGAATAAGAGTCTGTACTACAATGCTGAAATGCTGAGATTTGTCTAAAGTCTGACTAACATTCAGCAATCGGCTTTCTAGCAGCCCGTCTAAATCCATGGGATACCTTTGTGAACAAGGCACAAACATCTTAAAAAAGGACCACTCGCTGGTGATGCACATTTTAGACCATTAACTAAAAAAAGAAAAAAAAAAGAAAATGTCCACAGCATCCCTAAGGAGCTAATGTTTTCAGTTGATTTGCTATGGAAATAAAAAAAGAAAATATTAAAAACGTGCAGAAAAGAATTCAAACCAATGTCTTAAAACTTATGCATGTTTTGGAAAAATGGTTAAAAGTAAAGCTAAATTATTTATAATGCATTAAAACATACCAAGCCACCAGGGTGGTCCTTTAAGTGGCTGCCTTCCAGAGCCACTGTGCTCCAAAATGTCCCCTCTGATCTTAAAAGCAAAATCATGCTCAACCTCTTAGCAAAAACACAATTGTCTGACAATGTCATTCCTCTTCCAGCTTTTTCCTTCAGCCAACTTTTTTTTTGTCATGTAGCTAAAGGGGTTTCCTACAGTGTGTATCAGGGGCCTGTAGTGGGGTTTCCCAGTTCATTTACAAGGGCCCTGGCCTTTATTTGGCAACTTATTCTATTTATTTAGCCTCTTCAGTGAGGAGATGAGGAGCAGAGGAGAGGGGGCAGATGGGGTGAAGATGAGAGGCAGAGATGAGAGGAGGAGGAGGAGGGAAGGAATATAAAAGGATGAAAAGGAGATGAGAGGAGAGGAAGGTGTGGGGGAGAGACAGAGAGAGGAAGAGGACGTATGAAAGACAGGAAGCTCCGGTCAGAGCACCTGTCACGGAAGAGGCTCCTGCTTTCTATCACCGTCTCCTCCCCTCTTTTTTCCATCCATCTCTTTTGTCTGGCAACAGGAGGGACACCCAAAGGGGAAAGAGCCGGTGCTTAAAATTCCTCCTTCCTTCCTGTGTCCATCTCCTCTCCTAAAGACCTGTTGTCTCCATAGCAACAGGCCCTGTCTTCATACTGAGCTTATTCAGTTGGTAGTCATGAATGTGTGTGTGTGAGACTGAGGCCGAGAGAGAGTGTTCGCTGCTCGTGCCCTTCTGTGTCAGTGTGTGTGTGTGTCAGTGTGTGTCAGTGTGTGTCAGTGTGCCCCTGTGCATGTTGTTGTTGTTGTTTTTGTTTTTCAGGTCCAACACTCCGTGTAGCCAGTTCATTTTTGGTCAATTTGAAGAAATGTCGTGTTAAAATGGAAGAAGCGTTGGCTGGTCTCTGGACACGAAAAAGTTTTTTTTCCCCAGTATTTGAGTTCTGAATCAGGCACCGTGACGCTTCTCACCTCCCCGTCCTGGAAGCATGTGCGCACTGCAGCGGGCAGTAAGATGGACAACTCTTCCAGCACAATAGCAGTCCAGTCGGTTCCGAGTCAGTTATTTGGGGGAAGGCTGCGACCGGCTCTCCATCAGCAGCCGGGGGAGGTTGTGATCGGGCTGTGGTGCAGGTAGGCGGAGTTCACCACAGAAACCGGGAAGTTGAAAATGAACGGAGAGGTGGGCGTGGCCGTCGTCGCCGCGGCGCTCGTCGAGGACTTGGGCCCGAGCAGCGGGCTCGCTGTGGCGGCCGCCTCGGCGGCGCAAGAGGTGGCGAGGAGCTGGGACTCGAACTGCAGCAGCTGGCCCATGAAGCTGAAGTTGGGCGAGATGATGCTGCGACGCCGCCGCACGAACTCGAAGGCCTCGTCCAGACGCACCCGCTTCCGCTTCATCAGGTAGGCCAGGCAGATGGTGGCGGAGCGGGAGATGCCCGCCTGACAATGGACCAGCACTCGCCCACTGGAGTCCCGTACTGAATCTGACGAGAGAAGGGGGTCAGAGGTTAGACGTTCCCATGGATAATAAAGATAATTCAGTTTTTAAATCGGTTGCTACAAAATCTCCAGACAGGACAAAGTTTACACTTATCCATTGAAATGTCTCACGATCTACTGAATGGATTGGCACCATATTGTTTACATTCATGGTTCCCAGACGATGTACCCTAATGACTGTGGTGATCCCCCGAGTCTGACTTATCCTCTGACGCCATCGTCAGGTTAAACTTTTCATTTCTCCAATACTTTTTCTTGTGACAAAATGACTGCAAAGCAAATTACATTCCCATCAGCCTCAGCTTGTCACGTTAAACTATACTGGTGAACATGGCAAACATTATGAGTTTCAAACATCAGCATGTTGTGGGTAAATTAGCATGTTGACATTAGCATTTGGCTCAAGTCAGTGCTGTGCTTAAGGTTAGCCTTGCAGAGCAGCTAGCATGGCTGTAGCTTCTTAGACTTGTTGTTGTTACGTTGCAGTGCTGAGCCTAAGGTTAGCCTTGCAGAGCCGCTAGGATGGCTGTAGCTTCTTAGACTTGTTGTTTTGTTGGTATGAGTTTTTTTTTCATTGTGGTTTGCTGCAAGCGCAATTTCCGTCATGGACAATGACAATGTTTTCCGGTTTATTTCATCTTTAAGCAAAGGGCTCCAAGAGTGTTTGGTGCAGTTCATTTAAGGCCGATTTTTGTATTTTTCTTTGGGTGAAAAGGCCCCATTTGAACTTGGTGGCACCAAAAAGGCAAATAACACTGACGCAGCTCAAAATGTAAATCTACAGTTCACATTAAATACATGCATTACCTCGTGTTGAAAATGCATTTTCTTTGTATTTTTGAGGAAAACAGTGCTCAGTGAATTGTATGTCAACTGTTTTCCATCATCATTTTGTGTGGACACCTTGAACCTTGACAAAGAAAATGTCACCCTAAATGCATTTCAGTTTTTTACATCCTCCAAGTATTTAAAACTCAGCAGATGTACAGCTTGGCCTCAAACACTTTTCATTTATTCTCCTCTCCACTTTCATGTTTTCCCCTGTCTGTGCAGCCAAACTAGCGTCAAAGTGAGAAAGCAGCAAATCACATTTAAATGAAACACGCAAGTGCAAAGAAATCTGAGTCATCCGCCTCTTTCACACTTCCTCTCTGTCCTATTTATGTCTCCATCTCTTTCAGTATGTTGAGCCGCACGCTATTACTTTGTTACTGTGAATAACCACATTTAGGTAATGGTTTGATTAAAGCATTTACAGTAACTCAATTTCCCCACAACAGCCCCAGTTTGAGTGATTAGTTGGACAGTCGTATTATGGAGGATGTGTGGCGGCCTGCAGGAAATTAGAAGCACAGAATATTAAGGAGATAATAAGGGGACTTTTTTTTATTATTGTTTTTGCATGGTGATTAATTTAATCTTGTTTTCCACCACAAATGACTCTGCTGCTGTTATAAATATGAAAATAAAATGACTGCTTCACTCCATGACATTTTTCTGGCACACGAGTAAAATAGTATTTACTGCCATTTCTCTAAAATGCACAGATGCTTGACTGATAACAAACACCTCCCCGTCTCTCAATCTTCGCGTCTCGTTCTGCTCTTCGGCTGTCTAAATGTTTTCTCTCTCTCTTTCACACACAAACAGATTTCAGGTAACTCCACCATGTTCACACGGTAACAGTGGATGAGTCAGACTCTGGTCCCACAGCAGCTAACTATGACGCATACCAGCACCTACACACACACACACACACACACACACACACACACACGCGCACACACACACATCAGCGTCCACGCTCACTGAACATACACTCACGGTACGGAAACCAGACACACAAAGTCTACGCACAGCATGGATATGCAAAAGCAAATGCAGAACCATACACTTAACTGTATTAAATACACAAACACAAATGAGAAATTGTGCCCCAAATAAAATGATTGATTGAAATTCTTTTCTCATTCTAAATGCTTCGCCGTATCTTTTTCTTACTTGTATTACATAGTTTGTTCCGCAATGGATTCATTTGATTAGATTTTTGGGAGGTATTTTCTTTCTTTTTTTCTGCCTTCTGCTTTCTGTGAAATCTGCCGACATGTGTGATGAAAGGCTACTTGGAAATGTTCATTTTTAACGGATGAATGTATGACTTGTCATCCTGTGTGCCTGCTCTAAATGCACAGTGTGTCTGGTACGTTAAAGCTTTTCTTTAAAATCTCTTTTCTGGGAAAAATTCTACGACTTTCCGAAAATGCAACAGAAGAAATAACCCAGCGATGAGGAAGAAGCACACAAAACAAAGAAGTTAGATTAGATTTAAATAAAGTAAACGCATGTCTAGAACTGCAATTATTAGTCAATCGAAAGAAAAAGAATATATTTTTTAAATCAATTAGATTTTCTTTTAATTATTAAAACTATTAAGATTAAGATTATTAATATTTCAAGCAAATGCTAAATATTTGATGATTTTGGATTCTCAGATGTTAGAATGTTCTGTTTTTCCATGGCTTAAATTACAGTATATTTAATATTGTTGGGTTTCAGACTGTTGTTTGGACAAAACAAGACGTGAGATATCATCCTTTTGGGCTCTAGGAAATTGTGGTGGTCATTTTCACATTTCTCTGGTCATAAACAGAAGAATATTTTTATTTGAATTATATCAAAAATATCTTTGACATGTTCTGGCAGAAATGCTAAAAAACCTTAACTAATATTTATGGGGGTTTATTTTGTATTAACTTAAAATTATGCAAAAACG
Source organism: Ophiodon elongatus (assembly GCA_016806645.1). Lineage (NCBI taxonomy): Eukaryota > Metazoa > Chordata > Actinopteri > Perciformes > Hexagrammidae > Ophiodon > Ophiodon elongatus. Next base: position 2,000,149 of record JACSYO010001218.1, on the reverse strand, counting down.
TAAAATCAAACCACATAAAGTACAAAACATGTCTCGTTTCAACTGTGGTCATCCCCCTTGGGAAAGCATTTGTTCTGCTAAGACACCACACACACACACACACACACACACACACACACACACACACACACACACACACACACACACACACACACACACTTATTCACTAACCTATGAACTCAATAGCCTCCAGGAACCAGCAGCTGATATCTTCTTTATGGTTGTCCTCCACGGGAATACATTTGTACTGGTACGCCCCCTCGAAGTGGTTGGGACAGTCGGCGGACACATTCAGCAAGGCGGAGATCCCTGTGGCGTCCAAAACCTCTTTCTTTGAGGCGTGAAGGGCGCTACCAAGGTAGAGGAACGGGAGAATCTCAACTGGGCCGGCCTGGACGAAAAGACAGATGGGAGGAGGATGATTCATTTATTATTTCATTCGAAATGAGAAGTGAAGAGACCCGATTTTCTGTTCTGAGGCTGCTCCGTTCATAATTCATTCAGTCACTACGTCGTCGTTCAGGGAGTCATTACACGAAGTAAGCATCTCCTGACCCAACCTGGAGAGCCACGTTGGACAGAATCTCCTGAATCTAAAACAGCTTACGTCACAAGACAAAGAATCCACTGTCTCGTTGTGCGGCTGAGGCCAGATGGCAGATGACTTCAGCAGAAGTGTGACCTCGCTTAAATATTTTTCTAATCACATTAGGCGCGCCTTTCATCTGACAGGGGTTGCTTATTATCTGTGTAATTAATGCAGGGTCATTTGATACGGGCCATTTAGTTTGTTAGTTTCAAGCAGTTATTTCCTATTATAGGAAACACATCTCGCTGTAGGAAGTGAATATCTGATGAACTGACTAATGTGTGCAAGCTCAAGCCATAAAATTGAGTGGAAAAATCAGGTTGTTTTTTTTACTTATCAGTAAGTACAACAGATCTCTCTTGGGGATTTACACTCACCATTCTCACATGCTTTGTTCACCGTATATATATTCTGCAATCTCCCTTTATCAGTGGAAAACAAAAACTATATATATATATATATATATATATATATATATATATATATATATATACTTCACAGCAACACATCCTCAAAACGTCTACTCAATGAAATTTTTAAGATATCATTGTCTGAGGATGTGAAGTTTTTTTTTGCATTTCCTGGAAAAAGGAATTATCTCACAGAACATAAAAATGTGAATATGTGTTGAAAATATTAATTATTGGCCATAACATGTAATGCCTAAGCCAACATTAGAACACTGCCGTCACCCTTCATAATGAGAAACACGAAGCTTTCATGGGCAAAAAAACCCAACAGGTTTTATGATTAATACAAAACATTGGGTTGAGTCCCATTAGTATTTGTGGAAGTAGTGTCTTTTTCTAGTGTTCTGTAGTATATCACGAAGAGGAAATGTTTCCACTGTAACGCATTGCATTGTTTTGAAACATTTCTCAAAGTCGATCCAAATGTAAAAGTAGAAGTTTGGTTTTCCCTTTCATTGGATGTGAGGGGTCAGCGAGCTGGCAGTCTATACCGGTAGTGAAACTTATTGATGAGGGCTGTCTGTTTATGTCACTGCCGCTGACGACCTCTGTACTGACACAGCGTCAGGAAATGATCAATACTGCTAAGAGATGTAATGTGAGGAGGGCAGGGAGGGGTGGGGGGAATAGTGAGTGAGATACAGGAAGCTACAGTATTGGTTGAATAAAAAAAAAAAAAGATAAAAATCCCACTTGACAGTATGGCCAAGACTATCAAGCATTTTTCTGAGAAAACGCACAGAGGCTGGATTGTCTGCGTCTCTCTCCTCATGCGTTCCGGGGGAATTAAACCGAACCACATGTGACCGTGAATGTTGCAGAAAAATCTGCAGGCTCAAACAGAAGATCAGCGACCAACAAAAAACGGCCGTGCCAGGATCACAGGAAGTGACTCAGAGGTGAATCAATAGTGACCTATGACCTCCACAGTGTAGCCTGTCATTACAAATAACTAATTCAAACAAAAAGTGGATTTTCAGAAAACGTTCACAAGCAGTATACATTGTTTTTTTGTTTTTTTTACTTTAGACTTTAGACTGATGAAACAAGTAAGTAAATATACTTTCGCTGCTTTGAATGCCCAGACTGGATGGGCAAATGCGGCTGAGTGATCGTGGGAAAGTGCAAAACAGTAATGGTGCAAAGCAAATAACTTCCAGTTATTTATTTTCCAGTTATCCAGTGTTTGCACACGGCTCTGCGTGTCAATGTGTGAAACTAAAGTCGACTTTTACAGACTGAACAAATTAGTCGCCTGACGAGAAATGAATAAATTCTGCGTCTGTCTCCCGGTGTCTCACCTGGTCGTGGTGTGGTGTCCCACAAGACGAGCAGGCGGAGTCGATGCTGGACTGGCTGGTGAGGGTCGGTAAGGATTTGGTCTTTATACAAAACTCTGGGTACTCTGAGAAAAACCTGTCGTATCCACCTGGAAAAGAGACGCCACGATTCAAATACAATGCAAAGCACATCTTAAATGATCACATTGGAAACAATATGATAGTAAAACATGAGATATTCAATCACTACTAGGTGCCCCAGACAGACTTTCAAATCCTCCAGGATCATTACAGAAATAGGGATTTTGTTGTTGTTGTTATTGTTGTTGTTGTTGTTGTGGGGGATTTATGTGCATAAAACACGAGCGTACATCAGGACAAAAGGAACATGGCAACCCACATAAGCATCGCAGCACAGTCTGCACCAGGATTTCCACCTCTGCATTCAGTGGGCCTGACATGAAGTCTATTAAACCGACCCCTGACCTCCTCTGTCCTACGTCTACGACCGTGGATTTGAAAACAATTTCATCATCCCTTTGCTGCTGCTGCTTTTTCTTTATTTATTTTTTTCTCAACACATCTGCAGGCTGACCGCTGCTCTCTCTGCACCTCAGGGATCCCGTCAGATTAACTGGGACATGTCATCTTTATGAGCTACACACATACACTCCTGTGCTTCAAGGCGTCTACGTCATTAGGATGCACACAAAAACAGAATGCGCCACAGCTTGCAGCTTGCAGCGGCTTTGCCTTTTTCAAATTCCCTGCAGTCTAAATATAGTCAGGTGGTTAAACCGAGCGTTGATTTTTAGATTGTACAGCTTCCCGTCGGTGATTTACCCGAAACGGTCTGTTTTCTGAAAGGATCATGTGTGTCCTGTAAGTCCCTACGGTTTGATGTGGCTTCTACGCATCGGCATTACCTCATTCACTCAGCTCAAGGCCATTGGTCTGTGTGTGTGTGTGTGTTAATGCGTGTAGCTGTGAGTGAGTGAGTGTGTGTGTGTGTGTGTGTGTGTGTGTGTGTGTGTGTGTGTGTGTGTGTATTGTAAAATATTACACCAGTCCATAAAAACAGAGTGGGATTTAAATGTTCTGGTTTAAAGGCCGTTGAGCAGCTTCAAAAACAATATCCACTATTTTTAGACTGAAATTTAAATAATACTGATTATGTTGGTTGAAAAATGTTACCACATAGGCTGGTGGCATATCAATCGATATGAGGCTATTAGTGAAAATTTGGAGCCATTATTATTATTATGAATATTGGATCCCATTTAAAGCCTCAATAAGATTAAATAAATTATAATTAAGAGAAAGATCATATTTTTCCAAATAAAGGACACTTTTATCATAATTATTTTATTTCAAAATATTTGTATTAATACAAAGAAGAAGCTCCATTTGAATTTGGATATAACAGTGTTAGAGATGAAAAAACAAACAAAGACTATACTTTTTTATGGGCTGTTACTGCCCTATTTAAAAGCTGTATTTAACAATGAGATATTGTGTTGTTATTATAATATTATAATACATTCTGAACCAAAGAATAACGCTATATTATAATGTATAATAATAATGTCATACCGCTGCTGCTGAGTGTACTCTATCCTCATCAGACGCTGCAGCTGACCCACAAAGGCTGCGCGTAATATTAATAATAAAAACACACATACCTTTGAGCAGGTATATTTGTGTGCCGGAGGAGTCCCTGCACACCGCGTTGAGCACCAGCGTCAGCGTGCTGTCCTCCTTCACCGTGTCGGAGTCCGGCGTCCTCTCGTCGTACAGCACCACGGCGGAGTACATCCCGGAGCGGAGGCGGCCGCGCACCTCCTCGTCCCCGGCCAGGATCTGGTCCAGGCTGAGCACGGAGCCCTTGGCTCGGCGGCGCACGATGGTGTTGCAGCGGGCGTTGACTGCGCCGCGGATGTGTCCCGCGTTGAAGGCGAGGAAGGAGCGGCAGTCCAGCAGCAGGCACTTGGCGCTGTCGTCCTTCAGGAACCGCTTCACCACCGGACAGTCCATCTCGCCCAGGTCCTCCATCGCACGTCTTTTCGGGGCTGCGTGTGTTGTCTTCACTGTCGGTTATCTCCTCTTGTCTCTCTCTCTCTCTCTCTCTCTCCCTCTCTCTCTCTCTCTCTCTCTCTCTCTCTCTCTCTCGCAGTGCCCTCCCACCCCCTCCACCGCCCTCCAAACTTGGCTTGCTTCTTGCGGGTCCTCTCTATGCGCGCATCGTAACCGCACTACTCTTTACGCTCGGTCCGGTCACCTCTTCCCTTCTCCCTCTCTCTCTCTCCCTCTCTCTCCCTCTCTCCCTCTCTTTCTCCCTCTATCCCTCTCTAGCTCTCTCTCTCCCTCTATCCCTCTCTCTCTCTCTCAGGATTGTTTCTCTTTTTTCCTGTTTTCTTTCTTTTTTTTTTTTTTTTTTTGTGAATGGGTGCACCGCGTCACGGCGGAGGTGACGTCAACCGGTAGCAGCCAATCGCAACGCGTCCAGAGTCCCGTCCCCCTTCCCTCCTCTGCCGTTCATTCATAAAACAAAACAGACATCAATGAAACGAGACGCGATGCGGATGGAGATCAGACTCGATGAGGCGCACTGTGGAGTTTGTCGATGGCCAAAGCCTTAACCAGCTCATGACCATATTTTAATGATTTGTTATGATGAACTAAGAGGTTAAAGGGATTCTAAAGGAAAGGTCTTAAAAACCACAAAATGAAGATGACCTTATTCGAGCCTTTAAACGTGCATTCAAATATTTTATTGAAAAAAAAAAATGAATCAAATAAATGTGAAAAGTGTGCGTGCTCATACATGAAGGGTACTAATATCCCTGATAATTAAAACACAATTCTACAATTGGGCTATGTGGAGCTTTTTAGCCCTGTGTTGTTGTTTTTGTTTGTTTGTTTGTTTGTTTGGATGTGTTTTAAGCCACAAAGATACTTTATATTCAGTCTCTATCATTTAAACCTTCCACCATGTCCAGCAAAATAAACTGTGATAAACACACTGCATGCTGCCGGCCTATAGCACCAAAAGGCGGACAGAATGTTTGTACCAGATATTTTTCTTAGGATGAAAAAAAAAAAACTGTGAATATTAGAATATTACTTGCATTAATCATTGGACAAGAAATACAACTGCTATGAATGCAGCTTTGTTTCCACTGGATGCGAAAGTGGGCTGCTGTTTGCTAACATGTCAGCAACTTTAAAGGTTTTGGCTTTAGCAGTGTTTCTGCCAATTTGCCTCCGCGTGGCTATACATCACCTCATGCAGCTTTGAGGTCAACATTTTGATCTAAGTTAAGCTGTGAATTTAACTATATTTCATATTTGGTTTTTCATTAAAGGTTTTAGTGCTACTACTTCACCCGCTATACTGATAATGTCTGGTACAATGTGCTGAGGAAGGTGCTGGACTGCAGGTGGGTGTGCATACGTGCACACATGAACGTTTGTGTATGCGTGTGTGTGTACACGTCTGAGTGTGCATCTGTGTGTGTGCGTGTGTGTGTACACGTCTGAGTGTGCATCTGTGTGTGTGCGTGGGTGTGTACACGTCTGAGTGTGCATCTGAGTGTGTGTGTGTAATCCTACGAGCGGAAGCGCAATTTGCATCTCCTATCAAACAGCCTTAGTGTGCGTGCTCAGGTATTTGCATGTTGATCCCATTTCCATGGTTACGAGAGGAAAGAGAGGGGCACGGCAGCAGATGAGAGGGGGAAAAGGCAGAGACCCCGACACAAACAGACTGCCTGCTAAATAGGCACACTGCACTTGTATGCTGTGTATCTGTCTACCATTCTCAGATTGATTTAATATGAATGGGATTTATGTGGGGGAAAACATGAGAGTATATGTACATATACAGTATATCGCTGTGTTCATTTTGTTCACAAGCCTTTATGCTCAACTATGCTTTTGTTATGCTATGATCTGACAGCAATTGACACTTGTAAGCAGACTGTCAGTATCCAAAACTGTTGAAATTCTGGGTAATAATGACGGGGTTCCTGTCTGACGTGGCAAAAAATAGAGAGATTAGAGATTAGATTAGCAAAAGGGAAACCTCAAAAGACGGAATTTTGCATGCTTACAAAGACACAAAGTACATTTGTATGTGTTTACGTGAAAAAGAGAGTACTTTATGTATTATCTGCAAAAATGTTTTTGTACAATATAATATGAAACGTTTAGATTTGTGTAGGATACATATTACCCAGAGTTACTGGCCATGAGAATATGTTGTTTCAACACATGTAGCTGCAGTATATGTCGTCAGTTTCAAAGGGGTACTCGAGTAATTTAGTATTGCACTTTCATAAAGTTGCAGGAGACAGATTTTAAAAGAACGGCTGGGTAGCACGGATCATGACTTAAACTGATCTTCATGTGTCAAATCGGTGGAGAGTCTCCTCACTAGAATGTATTCCATTCACCAAAGAGTACAAACCAACATAATGAGGTGAGTTACTTCAACACAGAACTCGACACAGATTCTCCAAATGTCTGGAGCTCTCCTGAATATTTTTTTTAATAATTGTTTTTTGGTTAGATGCCTGAAATAAAGTCTCACAAACAAACAAATTTGAAAGTTTGGTTTCTATGATTTAAAATATTGTCAGTGAATGCCCCTTCCGTGAATTTTCTTGACTTAAAAAAAGGGCGGTTGCTAACTGGTGGCTAAATGAGACATCATTTATTATTTATTTAAACATCATGACGCCGACTAGTCCCCCTTTTACAGCCTCGTTGTTTGTACTCTCGCTCATGTGATCGTGGTCTAGTTTGTTTACAGCCCCGCGGTTACTTTTTTTTTTTTTTTTTTTTTTTACCTCTAGCGATTGCATAAAAACAAGTCATAAAAGTGGTGTTGACTTATAAAGATTATCTTGCTGAGCAAAGTGTGTAAGTATCATAAACTTGTGTTTATCGCAGATCTTATTTTCTGCATTAATCTAAAATTCAATGGAAAAATCCCTCTGGCCTTTTTTTTTTTTCCTCTCGAGGGAACCAGTGCAATGCAAGCATCCGGGGGTTGGCCTACACGAGGTACGTCATCCCTGCAGCACTCTAATCTTCCAAGAAATTCCCTCCATGTGGTGTTTTGAAAAAGATGGTGGAGGAGTGCTGGCTCGCTGGGTGGAGATCTGGCTCCTGCAACGGAAACAGTTTGATTCACATCGTTTCTCGTCAAACCTTTCAGTGACCCCTGGCGCCCTGTTTGTCAACTCATTTATTCAGTTATGTTTTTTCAATTCGTCACGTGTCTGTGGATTCACATGCTTCTGCATCCACGTTGTCCAATTGAAAACAAGTGACTCCATGCAGAAAATGTAGTTTGATACATATATATATATATATATATATATATATATATTCAGTGAGCATTTTAATCTGTGTATCAAGTTTGCTGCGTGTGAGCGTGAAGTGCGAGTAGTCGACAGTAGCACTGCAGCAAAAATAAATCATGAATGAAAAGGACCTTGAACGTTGAGACGGGGAGGTGAGACGGAAGATGGAAGACGAGACAGCGACAGGCACAACAGGGATGAGGTGGAGATGAAGGATGACAAGGGAAAGGGAGGAGGGAAGGTGAGGGATGGATCACTGAATAGGAAAAAAGAGGTGATTACTTGTGCTGGATTGCAGCCTCTAGTGTCCCATGTAAACACACACACACACACACACACACACACACACACACACACCACGCCGCATTACTACCAAACCTAAACAATGCTCCGCACTGGCGGGATGGAGCTGCCGCCGTAGCAACAAGGGAGAGGTGTAGGAGGGCGGAGACAGTCCGGGGGGGGGCTGCGAGGGGATTGGCTGGAAACAGACTCTGCACTGATGTCATCCCTCCCTCCCTCGGCTCTCCCCTGTCCATCCATTCATCCCCTCACATCCCTCGCCCGCATGCTGTCATCCATCAACACAGTGGAGGAGGAAGAGAGAGAGAGAGGGAGGATATTTAGTAAATGTGAGCTTTGCACACGTCGGAGTTGGTAAATATCTCTCGTACTTCAGTCTTATCCCTCACGCTGTCTCTATTTCTTTCAACCTCATCGTCCTCTGTCTGTATAATATTGTCTCTTTTTTTTTTTTTTTATTTACAGCCACGGCGCAATTTACAGCAAAACAACATTTGTAAAATGCAGTGGAGTTAGCAGAAGGGCAACATAGGCCCTGGACAAGAAGCCCCTTCAAAAACAGTTAAAGCATACACAGCAATAATAAAAAAACAAATGTCAATGTGACTATATAGAGTGGGGAATCATATGCAAAGTGTCAGGTACTGATTCAAAACATGCAAGACAAAAAGCATGATGTGCAATACATGAAGAAAAGCAACAGAAAAAGGCTGAGATACACTGACACACAAGAGAGTGGTATCAATCTTAACAAGAAAGCAAATAAGTGCATATCTCAAAATGTCAAAGTGTTCCTTTAAATGAGCTCCAGATGAATAGTATGTAATGTAACCGTAGTTTTGTATATACATATGTAATAAATAGTAGTCAATAATTGTGCAGTGAAGTGCTGTTGTTTTAGAATGGAAATCCTGCATACATTAGTACAAATAAAGTCCACAAGGCAGGATAATTAATACACCAACACACCACAAGAAAAGCAACACACACTCAAACTTGTACGAGTGCGTGTTTGTGTATTTCACGTGTGTGCGTTCTAGCTCTGTCCCACCCTCTAATCCTATAATCCAACGGTTAAGCCTTGACTGAGTGCCGCAACATTTTCATGAATGAGTTTGTGTCGTTTGTCATTTGTCTGTGTCAGTGTGTCGAGAGAGCGAAGGATGAAGGAGTTATGTGTGCGTGAGAGGAGGAGAACACGAGTAAATAGGATTCAAATGAGGAGAGGCATGCCGTTAGGAAACAGAGGGGAAAGAAATAAACAGAGAAAAAAGGTGGAGAGAGAAAGAGGGGGGCGGGGGGGGAGGGGGGTTGGTACTCTGTTAAGACCAGATCCATATTTTCTGTCTGAGTCAAATTCTCTTCGCTGACAAACTGTTTATCCTTTCCACCGGAATGACCAAATAATAAGCATGGTACGCATTTGGTCGGTGCTACGCTGCATGTTGATGAAGTGCGTCGAGAGGACCGACTCTTAGACCACAGACGTGGTAATTTTCAGTTTTTTACTCTTTGGAAAAAACGACAAACAATGGGAAAAAAGAATGCAACAGGCGTCTCGCTGATTAAAAGGCCGGTCCACTGAAATCACACAATAACGCGCCGCCCTCTGCAATGCAATGGCGGTGGGTATAATTTAGCGGTTTGCGCTGCTCAGAGCATTGAAAAAAAAAACATTTGATAGACACTCAACAGAAATGTGTCTTCGTGGCATGATGGGGTAAGTGGAAAATGTCTCCTCGCCACTTGTTGCATGCGAAAGATTTAGTTTCTGATTTAAAAATCTCGGGATATTAAACATTAAACAGACTTTACATGAATGTAGATATTCCTCTATGAACCCGGATGGGTGTATTGGATAAACGCACGTGATGCCAATGCTTTTGGGATATATATTTTTTCGGTTTGATGTCATGTTTGTCCAGAGCTGTTTGTGGAGACTCTGTTGGTTAATGAGTAATAACACAGGTCACCAGCTGCTTATCCCCATTTCAATGGACCAACTTCCTAAGGACACACACACACACACACACACGCGCGCGCGCGCACACACACACACTCATACACACACACAAGGTCATTGCATTGAATCCCTTCTTGTCTGGACCTCACATGCTAATCTAGTGAACCCAAGGCTGCAGACACTCTGTCGGCACACAAACACACACGTGCCTTATTGCCTCTTTCCTCCCACCGGTTATTGTGAATGGGAATCGTGGGTTTCTTATTTGGTCATTATGCTGCTTACTTCCTCCTCAGCCTTATGTGCTAACACTGCGAACACTGTTTAACCACCCCTGACTTCTGACCCAAAGGGGCCTCAGTTTGCAGGGAAATCCTATTTTTCAAACGTACCCTTTATCGAACTAGGAAAGTCAATACGGGGCAAATTTACAACGACAACCTGGTTGTTCTGACTACAAATTTGTAAAAAAAAAAAAAAAGTCTCAGTCACATCTAACCGGCCCGTTATGGCAGTCAATCCGCATCACACATGTATGAATTTGCGTTATTCGACCACCCAAACCTGACGTGCAAACCACCTACTTTATTATTCTATTCTATGTGTTGCATATATTATGCATTTTTCTTATCTTTTTCTTTTTCTTCTTCTTCTTCTTCTTCTTCTTCTTCTTCTTCTTTTTCTTTTTCTTTTTCTTCTTCTTCTTCTTTTTCTTCTTTTTCTTTTTCTTCTTCTTCTTCTTTTTCTTTTTCTTTTTCTTCTTCCTCTTTTTCTTCTTCTTCTTCTTCTTCTTCTTCTTTTTCTTTTTCTTCTTTTTCTTTTTCTTCTTTTTCTTTTTCTTTTTCTTCTTTTTCTTTTTCTTTTTCTTTTTCTTTTTCTTTTTCTTTTTCTTCTTCTTCTTCTTCTTCTTCTTCTTCTTCTTCTTCTTTTTCTTCTTTTTCTTTTTCTTTTTCTTCTTCTATTCTATTTTGTATATATTGTTCTTTTCTTATGTAAAAATGCTGCTGTACCGAAAAAATGTCCCCTTGCGGGATTAATAAAGTATTTATCTGTCTATCTATCTATTGCAGTAGCACAACTATCAGGACCGACGGAGACGGACCGGTCACATCCGCCTCAGCGTGCGGTGTGTGTGTGTGTGTGTGTGTGTTTGATAGCGGGAGAGTGTAACAGAGAGAGGGGAAGATAAGGGGAAAGGGGACGAGTATAAAGAGAGATTGTTAAACAATTTCTAGACTTCTTTGTCAACAATATTGCATGTTTGACGACGTCGCCGTGAGTGTTTAACGACGTTCGTGCTTCTCGTCACAATTTCTTTGTGTTTGTCTGTGAAAGCAGAATTCTTTCCAGGTGTTTGTTGTTTTAATACACATTTCGGGCCATAAGAGGATGAAGGGCACCACTATCTCATGTTCTAAATGGGAAGAAAAGCATTCGTTTTTTTTTACCGTTTGTTCAGAGTGCATGGAGAAATAAAAACTCACCTGTTGACATGAAGGATTTTAGTCCTATCTAGAACACGGAGTAGTGGGGCACCCAGCCAACAACAACTTCAGCTGGCAAAACTGTTTTAACCTGTTAAGTCATGAACACAGCAGGGAAAAACTACTTAGATTCAACTTTTTTTATTACTCACTTTCCTCTCAGGGCTCTCACACACCCACAAAAAAAATGCTTAGTCCTCATTCAAATATCTTTTATCGCTTTGAATAGTCAAAGTAGCACAGGATGAAACGATGAGCTCATATTCAAACTTATTCATATATCACTCAAACATCTGCAACCCAGGGACAAGTGCCCAGCCAAACATCCCTCTTTTACGCCGACAACATTCAAAGTGCGTTTTCAAACTAAGAAGCTATACAAATATTGTTTTAGTCAATGAGAATAGGAAAGACGTTTATGATCATAGCCTGGAGGAAGCTACGGTTTTTAAAGTACCGACCCATCATAAATACTGTCTCGCAGCTTGGGCACGAGTCCCGGCTACATGTTTTTATATGTGGCCGTCTGGCTAATATCCACAGGCTGGTGCTGACGGGTTTACAGACAGCGGTGATGCCAGAAGAAGAAAAAGGTGAAGCTACAAGTAGGCATCATATGAGGATGACGTGATGACATGAAACAGTTCCCAGAAGACTTCCGCATCACTTACGGCTAATGTTCGAGTTGCCATGGCTCGTTCACAACAGACACGCACAGCAAAATTCATCTGTGTGTTTTCACAAAATATGCAGTTATAGAAGCTTAGTGACTCCTGTCGCCCAGCTGACAAATCATTCCTGTTCTGTAATGCAGTTCCTGCTCAGACAGAGAAGGTCAAATAAAAGTAGATGGTGCAACATCTTTCTTCATTTTGGACTCTCCAGTTCTCGGTTCCCCTAAAGGTCAGTGCTGTCAAGACTTATCAGAGTTTACCTAAATTGAAGTCTAAGTGAAAAAATATAAACAGATTTGCTTAATTTAAAAAAAGAATTGTACATTTGGACAAGACACAAAACATACAATAAAGTAGCAAAATAAACAAAATAACTGACACAAGGAGTTGTTTGTGTCAGTATAATTCAGGGCCCTGACGGTGTATGAGCACACATGTACTATACATGTAAAAAGGTCACTGGGGTAAATGTGTCTGTGTGCGTAGGTGTGGCGAAGGGAGGAAGATAAATGTATTTTGATACTTTTTGCTATTTGGTGGCAACTACTAACTCTTAGTGACCTTTTCTCATTTTTCTTTTTTTTTTTTTATTTAAAAGAAAAAAGTGTCTCATCTCCTCTCGTTATGTTTGTGATGGGATGACTAATGAATCAAGACTGTGAGGAAGATTATCCACAGGTCAAAAGCAGGAAGGACTAAAGCACAACTCGCGCGCGTGTGTGTGTGTGAGTGTGTGTGTGTGTGTGTGTGTGAGAGAGAGAGAGAGAGAGAGAGAGAGTGAGTGTGAGTGTGATTGTGTGTGTGTGTGATTGTGTGTGTGTCTGACATGTGGCCGTCTGAGCAGAACAGACACGGGGATTAAAGACAGGAAACAGACTGACATTCTAACCATTTCCGCATCTGTACACAAACACTCTTATGTGCCTTTCTCCTGCAGTTTGCTAGTGAAGCCTAGATCCTATTCATGCATCTGAATGCTAAAACAGTTTATTTTGCCGTTGATAACGTGCGCCCAGACACACACACACGGAAACTATGCACCGCACTCTACGTCGCCTCATGTGGCAGAGGTGCATCCGACTTGACACAGAAGTTGAAGTCATCAATCTCTCTTGTTTTTGTTTCAGAAACTGTGACAGAGCCAGAAACTGCGGTTGCTAAGGCAACGAGCGGGGCAAATGTGAATGGTGACGACAGGTACAGAGACACACACACACGCACACACACACACACACACACACACACACACACACACACAGACACACACACACACACACACAGACACACACACACACACACAGACACACACACACACACACACACATCTATACACAAGCATACAAAGTAGTCTCAAAGGCAGCACATAGAGAAAGACAAACCAAAGTGAACTCATGTTGACCTGCGTCTCATATGATATCTTCTGTTCATTTTCCCAGGGAACAACATGAAGGGCAGCTGACCAGCGATGGAGGGGACAAGGGGAGGAGGGGGGGTGGGAGGGGGGAGAAGGGGGAGAGGAAGGGGAAGGAGAGGAAGACAGGAGATGAATGGGGGAGGGAAGAGAGGAAGCGGAGTGTCCTTGTTAATGTGACACGGTCACATTTAAGTGATTGAATTTCCTCTGTGTGACTGTCTGTGTGTGTGTGTGTGTGTGTGTGTGTGTGTGTGTGTGTGTGTGTGTGTGTGTGTGTGTTTATCAGTGTATATCCATGAGTCAATTGCCCAATTGCTTCACAGCCAACATGACTAGAGTTACACAACACACAACTGATACATTTCCCCCCCTCTGCGCCCACTAGAGTCTCAAAACAAAACTTGGGGCTCGAGGTGTTATCACAATCTGCCACAGAACAACGCAGCTGAATCATATTACAGTATGTCCTGCGCGTTGTAACATTTCACAAGCTCTCTCTCTCTCTTCTTGCGTGCTTCCTGTCAAGATGAAGAAGTCAGAGGTGGATTGTTACCAACCATGCAGAGCCTCCTGGAGGACCCTGGACCAAAACAACCATTTACATGCTTTTGCTACATATTTTTGCCATTTAACTTCTTACATAACCCTCTTATGTCTGGCAACATAATATGATTAAGATTAACTGGGGGATATGCACATGTGCAAGCAGAGAGACTGGTAATGAAAGATAAATGCTTGACCAGTAACATTAAAACGCTCCACAAAATTCCGGTGGAAACCAGAGGACCTGCAATAAAATTTCTCGAATTGATTTCTTCATCAAATTACATATACTGGCTGAAAAGCGAACACAGTGTTGTTTAGTGTTGCCTGAAGGAAAACCAACCCACAGTCATGTGAGAACCTGCTCACAATGGCCTGCTAACAGAACTAACGTGCCAGATGCTGTCTACAGGCACAATGTGGGTGGACACGATATTACTATTGTTTTCCAATGCAATTTTTAATACTATTATTTCTAAATATGCCAAAAGAGCTCACAAAAACATATCTGCGTAGCATAGTAAATTGGGCCTATTTTATGGGTTGCACGCAAAACAAAGATTGGTGGTGGAATTTCCTGCGGTGCATTGGGCACCAGCAAAAATCCTGCCTAAGGCACCAAATTAGTCGGCACATTTAGCCATATTTTGTCACACGTATGGGTATTTGAGCGTGCTGATGCTGCATATACTTTTGACAAGTTTTCACGGAGGTTCTAAAATTGGGTCTTTTTTTAGTAATCCACTGTAAATGTTGTGAAAGTGACTACAGCTTCAAAAGAGCAACAACACAAGCCTATGGGCACGTGAGTGTGTGATACTGCAGACATGGAAGAGTTTAAAGATAATACAAATATATCAAATATTATTACACCACAAGTTGTTACTTCTTCCGAGGGAAGCCTTTGGTTCACTTGTAATATGACTTCTGACTTCCAGAGAATGACGTATAATAAAGCAGTATTCATCACCAACACACCCTAACCAAGTAGAGATAATGTTTATTTTCATTTGAACAATGACTATTTCCATTTATGATCGAACAATATTGAGGCAAGAGCTGTGCAGTCATGACTGATGCAAGCATTGTGTATTTTTACATCTTAGCACATACCGCCTTCTTCAGGATAAAAATCGACTGAGATGTATATATACATATTGTCAATATGGTTTGTCCATTGCTGCATTTTTCTGTTTTCATGTGGTTGTATGTGTGTTTATCGAGCGCCGTGTTTCTGTGCACATTTGTAATGTAGAAATGAATAAATATTGCATGCTGGTTTCAGAGGATGGATAAATAAGTACTTGCTGTGAGAGAGCATACTGTACATGCCAAGTCAACTGTTCCCCACTAAGTAAAGGTCAGATTGATCTCAGGTCACCGCAACGTCACACTGTCTGAAAATCACACTCTCATTCCGGTTGATCTAATTGTAGACTGTCTTCTTCTTCTCTGCTATTTTAACTTGCAATCAGACCACGAAATAAAATCACATTTCAAGATGTGAGGGTCAAGTCACATCTACTGGACCTACTCTCATTGTGTTGTGACTGATATGACACGATATTTTTGCCCTTTAAAGCACGCTGCATTATCCACATTGACTTTGCCATGGATGCCCGTTGACTGTTTGTGCTGCATGCCCTTTGCTCATGCTGTCTATAAATACCCAAACCAGTAAAGAGCAACTTCACAGAAGAGTTGGGCTGCAGGAACTTAAAAAATTATAATTATTCAGGGCGGTCCAAATTCTGGGAACCAAAGACAGCTTGAGTGATTTCCTTTTTTTTTTTTTATAAAGAGGACTGCATTCTCCATATCAGATATGTCCCACTAACCAGCTCCCATTCTAGCTGCAGGGGAAATGCCTCTTTCGTAAAAATGTTTCCCATGAATTATGCCTTAAGCTTGTCACGCATTTGCCTCAGCATTGGGCTTTAATGGCCCTGAAACTTGTGGTTGCCAGGAAACACTTGCTAATATAACCGTCTCCATTTCTCTTGAATTTCACCTTGTTTATCACATTCTGGAAGGCACTATTGTGGGCAGTGTACTTTGTTTCATCCAAATCCTGAAGCCATCCAAACCCCAGGAGGAGGATGTAACACTAGAAAGTACGAGAACTCGCAGTCCAACTCCTACTTATTCCGCCCGGCGCAGCCAAACACTGAGCCGATTCTTCAGTTTCTAAGAAAATGTGTTTTTGTTTTGGAGACTTTCGCCGTTGCTCCTCATGTTCTAACTGCTGTCATTGTCTCTAATTGTGCACAGACAAACATCTCCTCCTACACTCCCACTGGGATACTTTCTGAGGAGAAGCATGGAAGACACAGTGATGTCGCACTGAATTAAGAAAACACTCTTTCGAGTGTGAGCGGTTGACTAGAATTGAGAAAAAGTTGCTTTTACATTTGGCTGTAACTGAATTATTGTTAAGGACGCTTACAACTATTAATCCCCATCCTATACTCTATGAATTATTTCTATTATTTAGTCAATAGACAGCAGGTTTAACGCTCCATTCGGATTACATGTCTTGACGTGTTGTTCAAGATATTTATCTGATGCAACTGTATTATGAATGTATCATGAACTAAATAAATTAAGTTAAGTATTTCTGGAATGAATAAGAAGCACGTCCTGGGTGCTCGTTGAGGAGATGACTCTAGTTGTCTTCAGAACTCAGACATGATACAATGATGTATTTCCAATCCAGCCTTTGAAATAGGACAATGTATTTAAAGGGGATATTATGCTCATTTTCAGGTTGATACTTGTGTTTTGGGTTTTTACGAGATCATGTTTACATGCTTTAATGTTCAAATAACATTTAGTTCTTCTCATACTGTCTGTCTGAATATACCTGAAGTCACCCTTTGTCTGAAACGCTCCGTTTTAGCGCCTGTCTCTTTAAGCCCATTTCCTGAAAAAAAAACAGTTTGCTCTGATTGGCTTGCAAGAAGAATATGGAGCATCATTTAAAAAGGTAGTTCTCAAGTGAAGGTACTCAGATGTATTCTGATTAGGGTTGAATTTTACAAAAAAAATGTTTTTGATTAGACTCAAGATTGTTTTTTGAAATCCCTGTTAATATGAAACATTATTTACCCAAAATGGTTATCAAAAACATAAAAAGAAAAAAATCAAATCATTAACAAAAACTAATTGTTTTATATTTTACAAACAAACAAACAAAATGCAATAACATGACTGATCAGAAAAAAATACTGGATCTCAAAGTCAAAAGTATAGTTGTGACATGGATACATGGATTGATTTCATCACTGGAGTAATATGCAGTTTGGAAAATCAAATGTATTTTTACATAGTGTGGGGCGAGGGAAATAATTGAGAAGATTTACAGACTGTAACAAACGTCTGTAACGTTAGTTCAAGCTATTTTAAACTCATATATGGTCGTTAAAGTAAACACAAAATATGAAACGGCTGATTAACAACGTCAGATGATGCATGATTTGACTTCACGTGAGTAGTGGGCAAGGTTTTCTAGCTGCAGTCTGTTCTCCGGGGGAGTGCATGCTTTCACCGGGCACAGCCCTTCTTACGACACGCTGACATAGCTATGCAAATCGCATGACGTCGATTAGGCCAATGAGTTGCCCCAGCCTTAATTCTAATGAGCCAAGTGACAAAGGAAGGGTAGCCAAATGGCTTGTTGAATCACATATCTTCTGATCCAGGCAGCCCACAAAGAAATGACTGAGTTGTCAGTGTGTGGGTTTGTAGGCACCCCAGATACCCACATGTATGTGCACGAGCACTGAAAAAGGTTTGGAGTTTGAGTTTTTCATGAAGAGTCCCCTTTAAGTGTTAAACGCTCTGACATGTCTTGTGCTCTGCGTTGGCAGGTTTTCACTTAATTGAACGAAACATCTACGTTCACTGTGCGTAAAAATCAAGATCAGGAGTGAAAACGGGACTATTAGAAAAGTGGCCTGACCTCTTAATTCAAACTGCGTGAGCGCGGCTAAAGCCGTGGAAGAAACAGGCCTGCCATTGTTGTTTCTATATCTGAGCGTGTTGGGAAGCAAGCTTTCCCAACAGCTGAGGATAAACATACTTTTCACAGAGCTCTGTAACACCAAGCAAACGGCACAGATTGAGGGTAAGAATGCGGTCTGGATGCTGCCCCGGTCCGCCTAGCTGCTTGCTCAATGTGCGTGATGGAGCCTGACCTATGTCTCAGCAATTTAATCCAGGGAGTGGACGTTAGTTGTACAGTTTTTCTCAAAGTTAACACAAATTAAAATGCATATAATATGTCATCCATTCGAAATTAAGTCAGTTCCCAACACGTCATGTTACGGTCAAAAAGGAAATTTGATACGGGGGTGTCAATATGGATGTCAAACCATTTTTGTATACCTTAATTTTCTTCTGCAAAAAAAACCAAAAAAAAACACGTCTTTAAGTTTTCACAAAATAATTAACATAAAAGTTTATGACAATAAAAAAAACAGGTGAAATTGAAATGATCTGAGCAACAGCAGAGATTAATAGCTATTAGTGATTTAGTTAAAAAAAAATGTTCAGATTCCAGCTAAACTTTTGTATTCTCTTCTGTTTCCCAACACACCTTCTTTCCTCTCCTCTCCTCTCCTCTCCTCTCCTTTCTTCCATCCATCTGCCCTTCTCATCCAATTCCACCTCATCTTCCTTCTCCCATGCGGACGTCACCGGAGACAGGGTCATTACCCCGGCAGCTAAAAACGGGTCAAGTGTTTTTCCGTGATGTTGAAATTAACGACTACAGTCCCGAAGAGAGGCGAGGGGGAGAGATGGAGGGGAGCCATAGGAGAGGCGGAAGAGGACAAGTGGTTAAAAGTGGTTAAAATGGACTGTGTCAATTAGAGAGGGAGGAGGGAGTTCTTTTACTCAACTGAACCACTCAGCCGACTCCCGTGTTTCCTCTCCATCTCTCACATTACCAATTGCAGCATCATGGAACAACACTTAATTGTAATTCTGAAATTATAATGAGGACGGTGAGGATGAGCGCTGGTCCTGAAATAGTCTTCCTGCGTAGAAAGCTGAGTTATTTCAGTATCAGAAGCATCTGGGTCCGGATTATGTCAATGTAATAAACATTAAAGAGGACTAAAAGTAGCAGGTACATTTGTACTATTTAACGTAAATGGTTTCTGTAGTTTTATTACATCTAATTAAAGCATTTGAGTACTTAAAGTAATACATTATTATCCTAGATCAAGAACATAAGAGATTTTCATTCTTAATATTTTATAGTTGTTCACCATCAACTACTTTTTTAAAAGGATTATGGAGAGATTTATCGTATTTTAAATAGTCCAGACGGAAATATCTCAACAAATATTGGATAGGATTGCCAATAAATTTGGTATAGACATTCATGTTCCACAAGGGATCCCATGACTTTACATTTAGCACCAACTAATGACATTCCCATCAGCCTCAGCTGTTATGTTTAGTCCTAGTCAGCATCCTGATGTTAGCATTTAGCTCAAAGCATCGCAGCTCTTCTTATTTAAAAAAAAAAAGAATGAGGGCCCTACCATCTGATTGTGAAAAAACAATGCCGTAATCCCAAAAATTCAGATTACTAATCCATTCAGCTGACTTCTAACATGAAGGCGTTTACCGTCTGAGGTCAGTGCTGTCGACTGACGACACGACTGACTGTAAGCTGAGTGCGCACATCCATCAACTTCCTCAACAAGTCACCGGAAGTGCATTAATATTCCCCGGGCCGACCTGAAACTCAACTGAAGTTACAGTGTAACGAGCTCACCACTTCTCCACTTCTGCCAGAGACACTCACATCAGAAGATATAGGACCACTTGCTGCAACAAATGATTATATACTTATATATTTGGCAGAGTGCTCTGCTCCTGAGGGGCTGCCTGGTGAAAGTGAGCGGCAGCGCGGAGTTCAGCGGCAAAGGGAAGATAAATGAGACAATTAAACTGTGCTTGATGGCACCTCAGTGACTAATGGCTTTTCCTTCCTGCTTGTCTGAGCACAGACAAACACAGTAGTAAGCAGCAATGAGAGAGAGTGTGTGTGTGCGTGTGTGTGTGTGTGTGCGTGCTGCTCTGACGGACACATGCTTGTGTGTTTATGCGAGTGTGTCTTGCTGTGTGGGCGGGAGGGTTTGCCGCAGGAATTCGAGTGATGGACAAACACTTCAAGACATCAAAACAGTGAGAAGAAGATTACCACGTGAGGCCAAAAAGAAAAAAAATCATACACAGTTTTGTGACAATTATAACGTTTGTTTACATTTTACTACTGTGCTGAATGTCCACATATGCGTGTGATGCCTTTGTTTTGCATCCGTGAAAAGAAAAATCGATCTCATCCTAAAACTAGGGAAGTCCGCATAAGAAGGGGATAAAACGACAGCTCACTAAACCCCTTCCCAACGTTAGCATGCCTGGTTAACTAGCTTATGGCCTACAGTGGAGCTAACAAAATATCAGTTACAAGCCAAGGAGCATATCATAAACTAACCATATTGTTTGTGGGGTTAGGGTGTACCGGTTAAGCGTGGCTGGCCGATATGGCCAAAAAAAGGTAATTTCATATCTCGAAAACGATTTATAGCACGATATAATGCATTTTATGGCAAGTCGATAAATAAAGTCTATATGAAATAACCACATGGTTTTGCGTACTCCTGTGTGAATTTAATACTTGACAAATGAAACAAACTAAGTCTTTTTTCGGAGATTGTTTTCATTCATTTAAGAACTTTGGTGCAAAATAATACATTTGAATCAGAGAGCGCTTATTATCAATTTAGACAAAGTAACGTGTGTCACGATATCTTGATGAATGATTTCCTCACTGTATGATTCCATAAAAATGCGCTGGGTGCATGTAACCCGCTTTGTTTACAGTGACTCTTATTTGTGTGTATGTGGCAGGGGTAGGCGGTGGGTTTCTCCTGCCTTTACTTCCTGTTGTGTACCCTGTTAAAGGCCAACAGTCCACTGGGAGTGGAGAGACAGGACAGTCATGTGGTAATTAGCTCTGCTCATTAAAACTGACCTCAGGCTTTGTTCTGCCATCTGGACACTCTGTCCTGCCTCCTGTTAGACATGTCTGCGAGTAACCGACATTACTTCCTTTTCCTCACCATCCTGGATGCAAAATGAACCCCACCTTTAGTGTATTGCATTTTTTTTATTATTTCATTCTCTATCAATTCATATATTCCTTCAAACATGTGCATGACAAACAACGTGAGCTGTGTTGGTTGAAGGATCCTGTGGGCATATGAACACTACAGCCCAGAACTTATATTTGCCATATACCTGTAACGGGTGTGGTTAGGACCCAGGAGCAGTACGATGGACACGGTGAACCGTGGAGGAAGGCTTTATTACAGTCAGAGCTTTATTACAGTCAGAGCTTTATTACAGTCAGAGCTTTATTACATGCAGAGATCTCAACAGCAAACAGTCTGGGATCCGCTCACGTAGAGAGACCCGCTCGGGGAAACGCCAAGCCGTCAGGGGAAAAGGCAGCCAGAGACCGGAGGGAGCGGAGGCTGATCTCGTGGTCGGGGACAGAAGGCTCGGGCGGTTTACCGGGGCAGAGGCAAGACGGGGAAGTCCAAACGGGCAGGGTCACCGAACAGCCACGGGGCCACCGTCAGTCTGACCTCTGGTTTCCACCCCCCAATCCGACGGTCAGACAGAGAGGAAGAACCAGGAGATGGAAACCGCCCTCCGCTGCTTGGTTTCCCGGAATCCTGCCTCCTGGTCCCGCCAGCTGATGTGTGTGTACTCCACCCACAACACCCTGACCAGCTCCGCCACAGGCTTGTCTCCCTTCCAGTGCGCATATGGGTTTGCTGTTGAGATCTCTGCATGTAATAAAGCTCTGACTGTAATAAAGCTCTGACTGTAATAAAGCTCTGACTGTAATAAAGCTCTGACTGTAATAAAGCCTTCTTCCACGGTTCACCGTGTCCGTCGTACTGCTCCTGGGTCCTAACCACACCCGTTGCAGTACGATCCGTAAATGTGTGTGAAGCTGGGGGTTATATATACGAGAGGGAGTAGGTGCAGCAGAGTGGACAGGTGCACAGAATGAGCTGACTAGGTGGGTGAGAGGTAGAGAGGCAGGAGAGAATGGAAGCTGAACTGTGACCATACCGAGCATCAGTGATATATATCGATGAGGCGAGGTTTGTGAGCAGACTTTAACATGTACAAATCCCTAGGGGGTCTGAGGTCCACCAACCAGTCTCACCAAATCCTGTAGGAAACACTGAGAAGTATCTACCGAAACACCAGACTACAGAGCTGCTTCTTCCCTCAGGCTGTAAAACTCCTCCACCCATCCTTCTTTCTCAACCATGACGTTCTTTCTTCTTTTTTTTGTGTGTGTGTGTGTGTGTGTGTTTAGCATAAAAGGGACAACAAAATCACATTTCGCTGTGCAGCCCTGTGATATAGAGCGACAGTAAACGCTCATTCTAAATGAACTGCATTTGATTGAAATCGACACGTATGAAAGAGAGCATGTGCCGCCTCTGCCCGTCACATTCTTGAAATTCATTGACATTTCTGTTCACAAGAGAAAACTCACTAGGCCTTTGTTTGTGGGTGCGTGGTGAGCTGATTTTTAAATGATGTTTTGAAATGTGAAGGGGTGGACCACGAGCAGGCACACAGATAGCCGGTTTAGCCCGGAACGCACGAAATCTGCCACGTGAGACGCTGATCTGTTCATCGAGGGACCGAAAGGTCTCAGGTTGAATCCCTACGACAGTCAACGTGTCCAACGCCAATCAACTACTGCTACTTCTGAGAAGAGAATGACTGAAGCTTCGCTTAACTCCACCTGATATAACACGAGATACAATATTTCATCATTAATTGAATCTAGTATGGAATCCAATACTATGACATCACTCGTGACTGTAAAAATCGCACAACTGTGCGTTGTTGCGAGTACCAGGCAAGTGCAGGGAGAGCAGTGAGTCATACCACTCTGTTCACAAGAACCCCATTTTCTGCCTGATCGTGTGTGATGTATGTGTGTGTGTGTGTGTGTGTGTGAGAAACGGAGACAACGGTGTGACAAGTAAGAAATATGCCCGTCTGCAGCATAATTCATTGTGTACAGGAGGGAGCATAGTTTGGTGCGAGAGAGAGAGAGAGAGAGAGAGAGAGAGAGAGAGAGAGAGAGAGAGAGAGAGAGAGAGAGAGAAGAGATGAGAGAACAAAGCAGGTTTGTTGCGCAGGACAAAGCATCTTTCTGAGACACATGCCTAAAGCCGAGTGCAGAGATTGCAGGCAGCATTAACCACATAGTGACACACTCACGGCCTCAGTCACACTGCAGCTGAACATGTTCAAGTTCACACTGGACATATTCGTGTTGCTGGAATGAGTTAAATGGAATATATAATACAGCATTAATATTGTTTGTGTGTTTATATATATATGTAATTGGTACAACTTAGTCGTAACTGTGAAACTGTATTTATTGTCCGCTTTTTATTGTCTATTTTGATGCTGTTTTATTAGGCTTTAATTGGGTTTTCCTTGAGAATAGTATCATGATATGCGTTAACTTTCAGTCTGCAATGTGGGTGAAAGTAATTAGAGAACATGTTATTGTTGTATTTTAGCTGCTAGCTGCTTCAAGCTTTTTGTGACAACTTAAAATGAGTCTACTTGTGATCCCTCATCACAGGGTATGCACGTGAAAT
Source organism: Ophiodon elongatus (assembly GCA_016806645.1). Taxonomy (NCBI): domain Eukaryota; kingdom Metazoa; phylum Chordata; class Actinopteri; order Perciformes; family Hexagrammidae; genus Ophiodon; species Ophiodon elongatus. The sequence goes on along the minus strand of JACSYO010001218.1, from coordinate 1,976,332 downwards.
GTGAGCAGTTCAACCAGAAAGATATTTTTCCTTTTTTAGAAAGTGACATGACTTTTATAGGCCAGGTTCTTCAAAATAAATAAATAAATAAATAAAACACATTACTTTTTTTGTTGTTTTTCTTATCCCTTAAATCATCCGATGACCCCCCCCGAGATCTATTTCAGAAGCCCCGACAAACAAATTGGAAACCACTAGCATTCAAAATGACACCTGTATTTCACCTGTAGATTTGACATGATACAGAAATGTCACATCTTTTACAAAAAAATATAGCACACAAGTTCATAAAAGAGCAATGTGGAATGAGAGAAGAGATGACATACTAACTAACATGACTAACTAACTAAAGACAAAAGAAGTTAGACACTATCCCATACGTCAAACCATTAGACAACATAAAAAAAGTAATTTAACAATTATGCATTTAAATGACTATGAAAGACAAATTCAAATATAAACAATATGTAATATAATACAAAGAATGTGTCACTTTAATATCAACAAATAAAACTGTAAAAAAAAAAAAAAAAATATGTTTCATATGATAGACACAGAACAACTAGTTTGGTTTATGATTCATGTGCTAAAAATCACCCAGGTTACTAAGGTTATTTAAAATGTAGGCGTGCGAAACGCCCTCTGGCAACATTTACATGTGACTCAGATGGTGTGTGTATCAATGCCAGCTGCTTTAAAAAATAACCGTGTGTGTGTGTGTGTGTGTGTGTGTGTGTGTGTGTGTGTGTGTGTGTGAGTGTGAGAGAGAGAACTTGCATACTAAAGTCAGTGTCAGTATGACGAACTGTTGCTAAGCAGTCGTGGTTGCTAGGTGGTTGGAAGGGGGAGGGGAGACAGGTTTGAGGTTAGGCATTGAATCTGAGGGCTTACCTCTGCGTGTGTGTCTGCACGTGTGTGTGTGTGTGTGTGTGTGTGTGTGTGTTTGTGTGTGTGTGTGTGTGTGTGTGTGTGTGTGTGAGGAAAGAAAATGCAATTTGTACCAAACAAGGGCTGCAGTTTTGGAGGCAATTAAAATGTCTGTCCACAGTAAAGTCCACCACGGGGCAAAGAGAAGTTGCATCTCTATTTAACCTATAAGCAATATCGGATGTATAAGACAGATTCCGTGGAGGGCAAAGAGTTTTCTGAAGTAATTTTCTGAATCCGGTGAATCTTTTTTAATCTGACATAGATGACTCATTAAAAAAAGAAAATCAGACAAAAAAATAAATAACAAAAAGGCTGTCTAGCGGTGTCAGATTCAGCATTAAGAGAATGATTATGAGTCATTTATTTTGTCTTTTGTTGCAGATTCCTCAAGCAAAGCTTTCGAATATCTGGCAGAGGAACGCAGAGTGAAGCCAGCACACTCCTCGGCTTTCCCCAGGACGATTACGGTATTCTATGCAGCGAGGGGGGAAGCCTCACAGTTTGTTGGCTTCCCTCTCGGTGTGTTCACATATTTTCCAGGTTGTTCTGCACCATATAGAGAGGCATATTTTGCCTCAAGCTAGTTTTTAGAGCTCATATGTTTTTACCCCCCCCGCCCCCCTCCCTCCCAACTTATCAGCCGCTACATCACTAAACATACTGTGCATCCCTAGCCGGTGTCGGTCCCGTCAGATCCGGTATGATCGAGTCGGGTAAAGGAGATGGCGGGTGGGTTGGCCGGGCGAGACACAGGCAGCCATTTGTACTCGAGGTCCTGTGACGGAGGGTCCAAACTCCAGTCGTAGTTCTTTAACAGGTACATGCACGCTTCCTGGCGGCAAAACAAGAAAAAAGAAAAGGGTTTTCTGTATGTGTTGTAACTTCAGTATCTTTGCTGAACTGACATAAACATAAACTTACTTTGATATTTAGAGCTAAAAGCAGTGGGGGTGGCATTGACAATTTCCTAATTTTATAGCATTGCAAAGACAGAATGTTGAACCAGGAGGCACTTGGCAGAGCGAGAGCCTCCACCAACGCTTAAAAAAAAAAAAAGCTCCAACTTGTTAAGCTACAGCCTCCATAACACTTGTTGTTATATGTTGGTTTGTATGTTGAAGTAGGAATGCAACGCAACACCTTTCAGCAGCCAAGTTGAAACAGAACATTAGGTCCTCGGGATTCAAACACTTTGTTTTCTTTGCTTATTTGATCATCTAGCAGAGAGAGTGTACAACTTTCAAGTTTCACCAAAATGTCAGCAACTAAACATTACACTCTCATTTGAGTCTATTTTATTCTACATACAAAGTGCACTCAGAGCTCCATGGGCTGGCCGCTTTCCCAATTGGTTGACACCCGGCCACCGAGCAGACCAATCACATTCACCAGTAACAGACAGTTTCCCTTCACTCCCTCCACTTTGTGAATGAAGATTTTCCTGATAGAGGGGGAGGAGCCGGATGAATGAACGAGGAAGGAGGAAGGGAGGAAAGAAGAAGAGGGAATTGGGGAAGGATGATGGTGGTGGGGGTGGGAGAAAGGATGAAGAAAGGAGGCGATGACTCACATCTCTGACCTAGATCCCTGTGGTCTACTTTTTTACTCTGGTCACACCCTCTTATGTGTGTGTGTGTGTGTGTGTGTGTGTGCGCAAGTGGTCAGTCTGCTAAAAGCCAATCAGACACAGGAGATGAGGTTCAACACGTGCCTCATTGGTGCAAAATAAATCTTAACAAGGTGATGGAGAGGTGTGTACTCCTTAAACATTATCCCATTGCAGTGTTGAGTCACGCTGCTCAACATTGGCGAGAGCAACATTTACTAAAGGGGTCGAGAGAACTCCTCAGCTAAGAGACGGAGGAGCAGGGTTGACCCCGTTGATGCGGGTGACATCATGGGTCTGAATTTATTCAGTGAATGTCAAAATAAAATATTCATATAGGAGTGTGAAAAGCAACTAGACTGGATTAAATTAATTAAGATGAGATTAAAAAAAAAATATTTAGATGAGCTATATATATTTTTTTATTATATACACACACATACATACATACATACATACATACAGTACATCCATCTATGGCTATATAGATATTGATATGCAGAATACATAGAGAGAGAAAGAGGATTGCTCATTGTTCATTTGGAGCGAGAGTGTGAGAGCAATGTACTGCCTGCCTTATCCCCGTCATGCCACTTCTTTAAACAATAGAAAGCCAGAAGCCGCTGGATATCTAGAATCAGTAATCTAGATTTAAATAATGATAACTGATTGTCCCGCTGAACAATAAGGGGAGCTGAATGAGGAGAAAGAAGATCAATAAACCGCTTTGAGCATTTCACCTGCGGTCCATTCAATCAGACCCAACATTTACAATGACTCATGAGTGTGTGTGTGTGTGTGTGTGCGTGTCTGTGTAGGATTGAGTCATCCCTAACATTTGCATTAAGGATAGCTTTCAGTAACACCCCCCATACATATTATGTTTGAATGCATGTGTTGCCGTTTTTGCTCTTCAATCATCTCAGACGTATAGATTCTCTTTTAGGGACTGTAATCTACCGGCGTAGGTTAAATAATGCACATTAAGTGTATTAGTTTGACTCAACGGATGTGAACTGCGGAGATACGCCTCTCATTGGCTGAATGGTGGAACCTGCTTCCTTCCCTCCCACAAACACAATACAACCAGCATAAGTGCATAACAGCCGGCCTCTAACACATTTAAAACCCATTTAAGGGTATCTAGTTTCTAAAGGGGGCCCCTGGAAACACTGAAAAGCCAGCCGTCAGGATTATTTTCAACCAAATCACGGAGCTAGCTTAATTATCTCGTTAGCTACAGCTGATAAAAACTGCAAGCAACACTTGACATTTCAGTCGGACAAATCGCCAGCCACCGGCCGGAAATAAGAAGCTTGTTTTTCCTCTACCACTGTGTGAAATCATGGACCTATTATTACAAAATCACAAAACAATGTGACGGTAGATGCTCCCGTTATGAATGTATCATCGCTTTATACACAGTATAAGCTTACAATAGCTACTGAGTACGGTAGGGATTTGGGAAGTGCAACTTCAATGATTGTAACAGGATCATGAAATATTCAATCCTTTTATCATACATGTTTGACCTACACAAGGTTTGGTCTGTGATAACTGAAAATAAGAGGGAATCCTTCCATTTCGTTCTGCACGTTTCCAATTAAAACCTCGGGGATCCAGCAGCTCGCTGTGGTTGTTTTCAGGTTGGCGTCACCCTCCGAGGTTCACAACACATACATAGACACAGCTGTTTCCAGAGGGAACATCCCCACATGGGAAAACAAATCTCTGCCCTTCCTGTTGTCACACCTGTAACACACCGGTCTTGTTCTTGTTCCTTCCATAGGCTGTGTATGCATGTATGTGTGTGTGTGTGTGTGTGTGTGTGTGTAGGTGTCTCCTGAGTATAGGCAAAGGTGGCTATGGTGAGAGCTGCCGTGGGGACTGGCAGGTGGTTCAAACAGGACAATCTGTACCTGGGCTCGCTGTCTTATCACCAATAAACACACACACACACACACACACACACACACACACACACACACACACACACACACACACACACACACACACACACACACACACACACACACACACACCATTCCCATGAGGAGTGCTCATGGTTCACCGCTCTCTCCGTCTCTTAGGTCTTAGTGCCATATTATGTCTCAAATCTTCTACAAATAACTAAATGTGTTTTCCTGGAAGCTTCCCAAATTTTACTTCCATCTTGGTTGCAAATTCCCATTTTTCTCCCATTAGAGAACACACTCATAATTCAAAAAAGACAATACATAAGGTGGATATTATCTTCCATATCAATATTTGCACCCTTAAATCACATTTAGGTCTCAGCTGTCCTTTTGGCAGTTAAGGACTGAGGACAGACCATCAGCTCTGACAGAGAACAGCAAAATCACATCATGTTAGAATTTCTGGGAAATATTTGCGGCTATGCATGTATATCTATCTGTCTATACATTGTGGTTGCATCACAGTCTTTTAAATGGCTTTTTTTTTTTCTCAGCTCAAGAAAAGTTTTACAAATATACAACCACAATATAAAATTCACAATTAAAAGAGTCCTAATTGAACTTGTGTGCAGTTTGAGGTGTCTCACAAACGTCTCTTTTATAATGGTGGTCAAATGGTCTGAGGCATCCAGTTTTTATTATACATCCATGCAAATTACTCAACATGTCCGTTTCTCTGACTAAAGAACACTTATTGCATGAAACCTCCGATAAATCTTTGACCTCCTTATCTCCAAAGAAGACAATTTTACAGACTGGCTCTAATGAGTGGCACTGTGAGTGTGCGTGCATGTGTGTATTCATGTGTGTTTGTAGATGGAAGTGTTATGAGCAAAGAAATGGAGTCACCTTAAGGAAGACATCGTTAAGTTTAGGTCCAATGCAGCTTCTGGGCCCATTGCCGAAGGAACACAGGAAGTGCTCCTGGCCTGCATTCCTGCACATACAAAAACATGGTTACAGGTTAACACAATTATTAATTATTATTATTATTATTATTATTATTATTAATTAATTATCATTAATGCAAGCTTTAATAATTGGAGGAACGTAAAACTTTTGAAAAATTATTTTGCTTAAAATCAGAGCGCCTAAGCCTGTACCCATTCATAGGCAGTCCTTCAGCAGAATAATGAGCCCTTCATGCCTCGGTTGCTTGCATACAACAAAACTGTCATAGAATACGAGATGATCATCAGACGTGACATCAGATGACAACATGATGGAAACATGTCATGTCTCTCAACCAATGATACGACCTGAATGGTGGCTAGAGGTCACCGATCATATCAGTAAACCGTGTTCATTTAGAAACACACACTGTCTGGGTCTATGTGTTAGACTTCTATCGTTGCCATCAATATGTTTAGCCATGCAAGCGTCATTGCTCGAGGCAGGTTCGGTTTGCCCTCCACTTTCCAGATTGAAATATCTCAATAACTGTTACGTGAATTGCTATGCAAATACATAAATTAATAAATTCAGGAGAAAATCTCGTTGACTAAAGACTGGATTACGGAACTGAGAGGTTGGGCAATACCACAAGGTGGGCCTGAATCACTAAAAACATCTTGACACATGTTGTCGGTCCGACTCTCTTTGCCATACCTGCTGTAACATTCCAATTTCTCCTCTAAAAATGTACTCAAAAGTAAAAGAGATGCTGGTCGTTTTCCAGCCGTCAGGTTTGTCAACAGCCTGCTAATGCAGGCCATCTCTTCCCTCTCACCACTAATGCATCCTGTCTTCCTGAAACCTGAGCTCTGATTAAAGGCAAACAGGAAGCATTAGTGGTGTGTATAGTCTGGGTCTAGTGTGTGTGTGAGAGAGGCTTTGTGTGTGTGTGTGTATGAGAGAGAGAGAGAGAGAGTTAGAGACAGAGAGAGAAGGGAGAATATTAGTGTTCTCTGCAGCATCGGTCTAATGGTCTAATGTACTTCTAGGCCAGCAAGACGTGTAGTGTGCAATGCAGTCCTGCACCACTGAGACGGGGAGAGGGAGGAGGTCTTACCAAGCGGTCCAGCAGAAGGCCATATATCGAAAAATGCTCAATAGATGGGAAGCAAACCAGAGAAGTGATAATCTATTGTACGGTAGAATCCATTTTTCTACTCTAAAGTGTAGAGAAACGCCATGACTGAGCTCTGAAGCCAAGATGGCATTAAATTCATCCAGCTGAGTATTAGCTTTAATAAAAAGGGATTCAGAAAGGTGAAAAAATAGCTACGAAAGAGTTAAACAATCTCAAAATCTTTCAGTGGTATATTTCCTCTCGTCTTCATATCTTCCCACGGCTATCTTTCCCGAACACGGATACATCACGTTGACATGGATCAAGTATTTCCATTGGAGTTTGATCTAGAACATCAAAGGGAAACGTCAGACGCGTGCTGGTGTCACTCAGGAGCACTGCTTCAAGACAAGTTGCTCTGAACACGTGAGCACTCGAAAATGCTCAAAAACTAGATCTGATGTTGTGCCCATTGACGACTTTTGCCCCAAAATCAGAAAAACAGTTGACCAATCAGAGTTTAATAGATTGAGAATAATCTGCTTTCATAGACAGCCAGCTATCTGGATACATTCCTAAAAAAAATAGCAACAACAGCAAAAAAAAAAAATCATCAATGCAGCTGTTTAAGTTATGTTAATGAGAAATAATTAATTGATCAACATATTTCCATATTTCTATGATCAATGTGAAAAACATGAACTGCTCCTACCAACTGAAGCTTTCATGTAAAGTAAAAAGGACTTTGGTAGGACGTATTAATAACTCAACAAACTAATTGAACAACCTAACATGTTTAACAATGCTATTTTTCCCCATTATCAGTACTGTACCAAATCAAATACTTATTTCCCGGAAACTTTCAGTGAACTATGGAAATGGTCCGTTAAATAAAGTGTTAAAAATCCAATCTATCAAAATGATAGTTTGAATGTATGGAACAAGCCCGGAAATAATACCTACGACTGTATGTACACAGACCAAAACAAAATAAACCTCAGTTATCTTCAGGGACTTTTATTTCTCAGTATTCAAACACGGATTGATTTCTTGACACGGTGAAAACTCTCAAACCAGCAATCCAAACTCATACTGAAGATATGCTGATAATTTCCACTTGAAATAAAAAAACGATGTATATCAGAATGGTTGACAAGCAGGAAACCCCCAGTCAACCTCATCTAAAACGAGATAAAAGATACACAACCTGCCGTAGCTCAGATATGATCTGTGTTTGGTTATGTTTTTGATTTATCTACCGGCCGGAGCTCGTGGGCCGATGAAGTCGCCAGCTCTACCATCGCTTCCAACTGGAAAAGCACACAAACACACAAGCTGACGATACAGTATGTACTGGGACACACAGCGGAAAATATACGCAATTATCACACACACACACACACACACACACACACACGATGTGGTTAAACTGTAGTTATTGTAGGTGGGCAGGACTGCAGTCATTAAATTACACGGCCAGGTGGCAAGGAAAGGAGCCAGGCAACTATCAAGGCAGACAGGAAAATAGTCTCCAGGAAGACTGACAGATGGAGGAGCAGAGGAAAAGAGAAACAGGCCGGAAGATAAATAGAGGGATAGAAGCGTAAATACAGTAAACACGCAGAGAGACAAGAATACAGTTACATCCTGAGGGAAATTCACTAGTTTGAGCAGCAATTAAGAGAGAGAGAGACACACACACACACACACACACACACACACACACACACACACACACACACACATTGATTCTCTTACACCTACAATTACCTCTCAGCACCAAGTCAATCGGGTCACAAACACTGGGAATTTGATGCACTAGTGAGACTTCTTGGCAGCACGAGGTTGTGTGTGGGATCAACTCAAAGTAAACTGCAGTACTCAGGCAGTTCATTGTCATGAAGAGAGACCGAGTGCACAGCAGAGATGGATGCGGCTACAGATCCGTATCTGGTTCGGCTACACAGACAACTGTTGTCGACGAGAATCATTATTTGTCGGTTTTTACTTCACATCATATTGTCTCAAGGAAAATCTCCTCTGACTCATTCCTCAACCCCATCGCATCCTGCAGAGCAGGATGCGCGCACACACACACACACACACACACACACACACACACACACACACACACACACACACACACACACACACACACACACACACACACACACACACACACACACACACACACAGGGAATCCCCATTGGTAAAACACGGTATGAGGTGGACAGTTACCATGGCAGCAGTTACCTGTCTATTCATTCATGAAGTGTTCCGCTGCTTTTACGTTCACTTCAGTCAATTTGAAATGGCCCCCATTACTTAGTTATTAACATTGTGTTAATAAGCAGAGCATCACGTTGTCACAAGAATCGTGACAGTAATCTAATCATTTTGTCCATTTGGCATTGTAGGAAAAGTCACATACAATAGCGTTTCTTTTTAGTGAATTAATGGTATGACCATGAAGATTACTTTGAATGAGGTAAAAGAAAATATACCCTTATCTTTAATAAATCCACTGGGTCACCCAGTGGAAATTTCTGTTGTAGGAAATGTGAAATTACAATAAAATGGTAGACTGGAATGCACGGCTAAATCCTCACATCCACAGAACATATACTGAGACATTGAGAATTTGTCTATAAACAAATCCTTCGTCATTTCTTGATGATCATGCTCGCAGAGGCAAAAATTGCCTTAACTGTTGCTATTAGATGTGTGTGTGTGCCTGTATTTTATTTGTCTTCATTGAGTTAAACCGTCAGTTCCACTAAAGAGGATTTCATAACGGTGGTTATATTTAACTGATGGAGGGAAGCCCCACACTCAAAGACATTTCATTTGAGAGGAATCACCCTCTTTTTGTTCTGAGAGACGCTCACAGAGAAATGAAAACCCAGGATAGGATCTCCTCTGACTCATTTTCTGTATACCATCCCATTTCACAGGGCAACACACACACACACACACACACACACACACACACACACACACACACACACACACACACACACACACACACACACACACACACACACACACACACACACACACACACACACACACACAGAGAGAGAGAGGGGGAATCCCTATTGGTAAAGATGGTGTCAGATGACTCGTTTCCATGGCAGCAGCTCCCTACATACATACATACATTCATAGATTTCCCCCCCACCCCCCCTCCACCTCTCTGCTCTGTCGCCTGAATGAACAAGCATGAATGAGAATAAACAGGTGAATGGAGGAAGTGGATGAATGAAAAATGGTTGACTGAGAGTGAATTGGTGAAGGAGCCAGATCAAGTTACATGTCATTTTATTATTTTTTTTCTCTCATATTCATTAACAGCTTTTTGATCTCGTGTCAGATCTGATATGTTGGCCATAAACCATACAGCTGCTTTAACTCTTCATTTCAAAAGGGTTCACACTATATTAGCAAGCTTTTAGCAAAGATTTGTCAGTATGTCCATGTAACTATGCAACAGTGACACAAGGCAGTTAGAGATTAGTCGTTATTAAATATGCTCACCTTATATATGTGTGAGGTAACCTGTTCTCACTCAGTGATGCGTTAATCTGCACCTAATAAACACTTATGTTATAACTGTAGACGTTTCAACTTAAGAAGAGCTCCTGGTGCTGTTGCCATGGTTACCTGGAGTTTAATATGTACCTGTGACACCTGCTCATTTTCTGTGTCTATGGTATGATTTCAGATAGTAACATGGCTGCCTCGTGTCACTGTTCCCACTTTTAGCTGGCAAGGTTTGTTAATTCCCTTCCTCACTTCTTCACCACTAACTTCTACAGAAATCATGCATTTCACAGAAATCTGTCCATTACATTTTGTCCACCCATCAATATAAATCTATCCATCATCCATTTGTTTTCTCTTCTGTTCAGTTGAATTCATTTTACTTTCAAATGCTATCCAGTTCTTTATAAGAAAACAAAATGTTAAAAGCAATATTTTTTTTTTTACGCTCCGCTTTTTAATGAACACGGCTTTTCCTGACGCATTTCCTCCACCCTTAATGTGTCAAAGCACTGAGAGCGTCCTCCTCCTTACTCCGTCTAATGGGCAGCGTGTTAACCACACTGGGAGTTGCAGCTAGGATGTGTCAACACCAGTCCTTTATTTTTATTTTTTTTAACCTTTCAGGATAAGCCACTCAATACCCAGAGAAAGTAAACAAGCCAAACTGAAACCCCCCTTTCAAATCATTGTTGATATAGTGTGAGAACGGCGTTTCTACTTTATGGAAACTTAATAGACTGTAGTTTGAGATGGAGCTGATTTGCTGGTGTTACAACACCCAAAGAGAGACAGGATTACTTTCCATTTTTCTTCGTTGGTTCATTGACATTGATTGTGGTTTGTATGCAAAGCACTATACACGCACAAAAACACGCATTCAAACCCACAATATACACCACACAATGAATCAGTTCATCCTTCAGTCCAATTTGATGTTCGTGCCAGATGTAATTCAAATCCCTCCAGGTGTTCCTGGGCCTGACGTAAGGTCACAGTGAACTTGACCTTTATGCACCAAAATTTAAACAGTTTACCTTCGAGTCCGAGTGGACATTTGGGCCCAATTTGAAAAATGTCCTCCATGTGTTCTGTCGCCGGCGCTGCATGGTAAACTAACTTTGAATCTCCTAACTGTAAGGCGGGAGCACCTAGGACACTTGAAGCAATCCCCCCCCGATGCCCCCCAGACCTCCCATTCCAAACGTGGAGGAGAACCTACACCACTAAAGTGAAAGGCCCTCTTTAGAGCCAGCGTTGGGTTGGTCCACTCAGGGCCACTGGAGAAACATGGCCGCACATGGAAGAGGACCCGCTCCCGATGTAGATATGAAGGGCTCATTCTAAGCTAAGGAAAACACATCTTCCTATATTGAGGTGATTATACACTAATGAAAACATAATAACAAAATCATATTCATACATTTCTGCCAACAGAGCACATTTAAATCCTAAAACATTGCTTCTTTAAGTCTATTCCCGCTACGAGGTCGGAGCTTAATGAACCAGGACTTAAAAGACAGATCTAGGCTCCTTACCTTCCGCTCCATCTCTCAGGCAGGAAGTCGTCTGGCTGCTGGAACACCTCTGGGTCGCGGTGGACAGTATGGCTGATATAGATCACACCATAATCCTTTGGGACACGAAACCCCGCGAGCGTGGAGTCCTGCAGGTACACACACAGTGGGGGAAATCACCTCATCATATCGTATTATAATGAAATGACAATGCACCGAGCGAATCCTGCTTCACATCTACAGCGCCGATGCATTCTACAAACCGTCGATCCGGAGGGTTCGTGATTTTGAAGCAGATTTTGCAAAAGTAGTGACGTACGATCAGAACAAAAATGTGAGCTGGGGACACCGCGGTGACGCAACTTTTAAGAACATGCTATTAATACCCCTTTGAACCAAAACGAATGTGAGCGCTGCCGTTGGGCTCGTATTGTGAACCGCATGCAGTTCCATTGTAAACAAAATCCCCCGAGTTGATGTTTCACCAACATGGTTCTGGTGAAAGGAGCCACCTTGGGGCAAAAAGACCACTTACCCGAATGTTGCCCTTTTAATTCACCTATTCACTACATCCATTAGCAGCTGCACTAATGGACTGCCGCAGCACAGGATCGCCGTTTCCGTTTCCTCTACTCCCTTTCACTGCTGGAGTGGCAAATATTTTACAATTCTCCTTCTTTCTCCCGGTCCCCGCCGAGAGACGCCTCTGCCTCCGCAGTTCGTTCCTCGCATTTCTCACGTACGCTCGCATGCACACACGCACCCACTAACCCTGAAAACGATTGCATATCTTAGTTCCACCTGGATGGAGCTGCTACCTTTTCCACCGGATTGTGAATACTAATAATCTCGCTCTTTCTCGCACACCTGCCTGCGCGCTTAAAACATCGCATCCTCTCGTTTCACTCGGGATCCTGCACTTCTCTCCCGATTTTCTCTGTAGAAAATGTGTTTGAAGTTGGCAAAAATATTTGTCTGGGTTAGGGGGTAACCGCTGCTGCTGGAGCTCCTTTGTTAAGTGTTCAATATTAAAACATCAGTGGAGTGTCGTAGTTCAAAAATAAAATAACTGAAAGCTTAGGCTAGGATTGCATGATAATGTGCCATACATTTCGACATTGAATGAAAAATGTCATGTGTTAAAAAGTATAATATACAAGATACTTCAGAGTGAAACATATTCATTTTGATGTGGTTCCAGTCAGGATGCCATATTAGCACTTTCACAGTGGCAATTTGTTATAAATTAACTGCAAGTAGTCGTCAAAAGAGCTACTTTTGTACGACGGCTTAATAACTTTTTAACGCAAATAATCTAGTCAATTTGAGTCAGCATAGATAATCGAGTATTCTTTCCTTCCCCTTACTAATCCATCTTGCACAAAACAAAACAAAACACATTATTCTTTGAGTTCTTTCTTCTCTTGAGTTCTCCAACACGCCCACACATCATGACCCCGCATCCCACCGAGGCCGCTGGGAATCAAAGAGTACCGATGCGTTTCCCAGAAGTGACAAATGACTTTCCACTCGGCCTCACAGTGCCACCAGCACACATCAATCCCACTGCCAAACCCCAAACCCCTAACCCCCCCCCCCCCTCCCTCCCTCCCATCACACATGCTCACTTCCTTCCGGGAGAGCGGAGCCAATCAATAGCGGAGATGGATCAATGCCTCTGATTGAGCTGTTGCATAAGGCAGTTTGATGAGGTCATACTGATAAACACAGACGATGCAGAAGGAGGTGGAGTCAGCCCTCGGAGTAAGCAGCCGGCCAATCAAGAGGCCGGACTTCTCAGCACTGTCAGATGATAGAATCCCAAATTTACTCAGATCAAACCTGGAAGCACTCGTTTTTTTAATGAATGAAGATTCATATTGTAACATATGCAGTTGGCCAACGGGATTTAAAATGGCCGTATGTCTAGCACACAGGGTTACGCAATAATGCGGGTCACAAACGAGAATATTATAAACCTTCAGAGATAATAAGTCGCCAGTTTACGAAGCAAGTGGAAATAATGGCTGCGTGGAACAATTTAGAATAAACAAGGGGTGTACAAAATAATAACAACACCCAATTAAACAGCCAACTGCAGTAAATACCAGTTTAATGAATTCCAGCTGCACGCCTCTGTAATTGTTCTGACGACGTTTCACGTATATCACGTTGCCATTAAAACACATATGCTGCTCAAACAACGACAGTCACACCTCAATGTAAGCAGGGACTCGCATGCGTTGTTGACTTTTGTTTACTGTAGTTTACTGTAGTCTCAACTTTAAAGCTGCAAGAGGAAAAGTCTCAAAAATAAAAAGAGAAAGAGACCCACCAACTGGAGCTGAAAGACACTTAACGCAAAATGACGATCCCCAAACTGAACATTACAAGATTGAACAAACTGTTTTTTTAGTGCAGGGCAAATGTAATATACTGCAAGGTGTTTGTGCTTCTTGTCCAGCCCCTGTATCTCTTCGTAGTGTACACTGAACACAAGAGAGAGGGCAGTGACAGCAGAGGAGACTTCCAACTACGGGAATATGTCGCCATCTAGAGGAAAGGAGTGCAACACAGAAAACAGCATCCTAGACTACAGGAAAATAAACCTATAAAAAACAAAAAGGTACAACAGTGACTTTCATATGTCCTTCAACGTGTACAAAAATGGAAGATCTTTCGTTTTTATCTCAAATTCACAAGTTAATTATTTCGTTATCTTGAGAAAATGAACCTCGTTAACTAGATATAAAAAGATAATCAACTCTTTATGAAAAGATACATAAATGAATGAGATTAATTTGGCTAATTTTGAAAATTTAAAACATTTTACCTGCGTCCCTTATGAATTAAAAAGAAAACACTGTATCAAATTGGAGATATTGTAATGTAATAGTCCCACATTTCTACGTATAATACCGTTAATCGTAGTCCCATAACAATTAACGTTTGATCTCAAGATAACGGCAGAATAAAACAATTCTGTCGTGCCAAATATGTGAAACGTAAAATTGTTGGAGTCACATTTCATTGGGATCTGAAAATCAGTCCCCATCACCAAATCTCTGATTTATAATGACTTTAGAGACGAGAAGGTCCCAAAAGGGACGCCGCATCTCTCAAATTAAAAAACACAAGATAAGAAATACTCAACACTCATCCAGTACTACATGACATGAATATGATGCTCCCCACTCCCCCGGTGCACAGCCCTACCTGATCAGCTATTCTGCGTCCACCAATGAAAGGAGGCCAAAGTCTCTGAACCTCCAGCAGCACTGCGTGCAGGTAATCGGGGTCTTCCGTCGCTCGCCGACGGGTCTTCTCCTGAACATGGAGCAAGATTTTGGTTTGTAAATCTTATTTAAAAGCAGAAACAACTGGGCAAGAAAAGTTATGGCACGGGGTCGGAGTTTTTTCATTGGCCTCATTTTTACCCAAGAGGGGAAAAAAAATACTGTTGAGAACTTTCACTTTACATGTAGCGCTGTAATATCAATTTATAATCACAGTTTTTTTTTATATCATGATAAAGTATCGATTTAAGAACGCAAAGAGCTGAAGCATAATGATGGATTTGAGTGGCGTGTCTTAATTCAAGGACATGCCTTACTTTTCTTATAGATACTGTATGTGATCAAGTCCTTACAATCCAAAGCGCTACGAGGCCTGTGCAAATTTTTGGATCACGCCAACATTTGCCACCTCTGCACATCTGACTGCTTACGTGATTAATGTGTATTAATGTACTGAAGATGTGTATTTGTTTTTTTCCCCCATCAACACATCCATTGTCATCTGCGTTTGTATACCTGTTCGTTCCCACTGAGTGCCAGTGTGAAGGAGGTGAGCAGCGACGCCAGCGCCTTGGGGATCAGCGCTGAGATGAACAGCAGGAGATGCTGGGAGGCAGAGCTGGAGTCGGGCAGCGGCAGAGAACCGAGGGAGCCGACAAAACTGGAGCCGCAGAGAGGAGAGAGAGAGAGAGAGAGAGAGAGCAGCATTACATTACTTCACATTAGAGAGAGAGCAGCACTGAGATTAAGGTACCACGTTCAACAAATCATCAGTAATTAATAGCATGGGAGCCATAAACAAACCAGAGCATCATCGGAGATCAACAGCCGCTACTAGCCTGTGATTTATGGCAGGGAGGGAGACAGCTTTACGCATGACAATATCACTGCAAAGAGCAACAGGCACCACGATACTCAGGCGGGGTAATGTTGCTGTATGTCAAAGGCATAACAAAACATCTGACCTGACCAATAACATTCGAGAGGAGCAAAAGATGAGTCATTAGGTATGTTTCAATGTACCTGTAATGACGGAGTAAAGGTAGGTTTGAACCCAAAAGCCCGGCCGAGAGACCAAGCAGATAAAGATCAAAGTTCATCTTTACTCAATGCCAAAAAAATAAATAAAAAAATAGGCCGAAGTCGGGAAACCAGACAGGCAAACAAAGAATGCAGACTTATCGAGACAGGGATTACACAAAATGGTGGAATGGAGTCCAAGGCTCAGGCAGAGAGCCATGCAGGCAGGTGACAGGCCGGCAGGAAAGATGGTTTTATATTTTGCAGAAATTCCAGAAATTTACTTAACCATTTTTTGTTCAACTAAAATGTTTAGAATCTAATAGAAACATAAGCAAACAGAAACAAGAGGTTGAGGCTCTGTTTTTGAGAATGACTGTAAAATTAAAACTGTGTGTGTGTGTGTGTGTGTGTGTGTGTGTGTGTGTGTGTGTGTGTGTACTAGAGAAAGATATAAAGGACAGATAAACCCACTGACAGGGGAAGTAGAGAAGCAGTGAGTGGTTCTTTCAGTCTCTACTAGGAACTGTGTGTGTGTGTGTGTGTGTGTGTGTGTGTGTGTGTGTGTGTGTGTGTGTGTGTGTGACAGAGAAAGACCACTGCAGTCTCACCCCTGTGTGTCATTCTCCAGCTTGTCTTTGATGATGTCCATCAGTCTGTCTCTCGCTTCCAGAGCGGTGGAGAAACCCGACGACCACAGAGGAACTTTCACACTGACCGGAGCAGAGATCAGACCTGCGGGGGCAGAGGAGGAGTCAGGAAACATACAAAGAAGGGCAAAAACACACAAAAGGTTGTATTTACTGAGCTGAATTAGAAGGGGAAGTGGAAGATTTTGCAATACTGTGTTGCAGAACAACAAAGCTGACTTACTAAATACGTTTGGAAAAGATAGAACGATTTTGAGAGTGAGTGTGTAACAATACCAGTGCTGCATTTAAAAAAAAAAAAAAGACAATTTTGGAACAGTGTATATGAACTGATAGTTGCAGAACAAAAGGGGGTGGGGGTTCTTAGGAGGGTCAGGGACACCCCCTTACTCGTGCTTCTATATATGGCTCTGGTTTTTGTGCATTTGTGTGTGTGGGTGTGTGTATACAGCGTATTTGTGTTGTCCCCTACCATGCCAGTGCTGGGTGCAGAGCTGCATGATTTCCTGGAAAAGTTCGGGGTGCTCTTCTGCTCGTACGTTCAGAAAAAGGCCCAACACCAACTCTGTCCCCAAACGCTTGAAGGCAGTATACACACACTGTGGCTGGCCACTACACACACACACACACACACACACACACACACACACACACACACACACACACACCAAAAAATTAATTTAATTAATTAATTAATTAAATAGATAAATATCTACCACACATCATGAAACTGTATGTGTGTTCATGAGAGCAGGAGAAGTTGAGACATCCACAACCACAAACAGGTAGATGAGGACAAATGGGAACTAAAATGGTTGTTTGCAACTATACAGAGCCTAAATGTTGTGTGGCTGCTGTGTACACCCCCCCCCCCTACACACACATTGTGTACACACAGTGAAACATGTCCTATCCACATGTCCTATAACTGTTGTTATTGCTTATCCATCAAGTCTTTTATATTTTTGTTTTACAATTTAGTAATTAGTAATCCGGCTTTGTGCATCGTTCTGGACAAAAGTGTCAGCCAAAAGAACTAGAAAGGAGCACTGAGCAGATTACAGATCTCCACAATGTGTGTCTGCTATTACAACTGCTGTATTGTACGATTATATGAATACAACCCACAATTGGCTAACCCGCATAAACTCACATTTAAAACAAAAAACTGATGGCGTAACCATCTTGGCCGAGGTAATAATAAATGCTGTGAGTGCTGGAGGTTTAGGTGGAGCGTTACCTG
Source organism: Ophiodon elongatus (assembly GCA_016806645.1). Taxonomy (NCBI): domain Eukaryota; kingdom Metazoa; phylum Chordata; class Actinopteri; order Perciformes; family Hexagrammidae; genus Ophiodon; species Ophiodon elongatus. The sequence goes on along the minus strand of JACSYO010001218.1, from coordinate 1,958,540 downwards.
AGAGAGAGGTCCTTCAGACAGCGCTCACATACACTGTTGAGTGAAAGACAGACACACGCACTTCTCAAACAAGATGATGTCACAGTCGTTTAAAAAAAAAAATAAGAAGAAAATGTAATTGGCAGTGTATTTTGATACATTCTGTTCATTGTAACAATAACATAAGGCTACATCCACTTGTTATTCCAGCATTTGAAATATCAGATTATACACGGTAGAAATATTTTCTGGATTTTTCACTCCATGAAAACAGAGAGGGGGTCAGTTCTTGCTCAAGAAGCCTTTGACTTGGATGGAAAACATTAATGCAGCAATACGGACTTTGCAGCCGTGTCACAAATGTGGTTGCCCCCTATCTTTATCCATTGCACAAGAGCCGAGACAAAAATAATGTCTCAATACACAACCAGAGCAAAAATGTTAATGGGCTCCATGGTCCCGTTTAAATTTAATAAAACTCAACCCTGTGACTCTCCAGGTCATGAAATACACGGCAACACAAATATTGTACGGATAATCCTTTGCCTACCTGGTGATGTAATCATTAGATGATTTCAAACAACTTCCTGTGAACAGGCTGGTGAGAGACAGACGGAGAAGACATGCCTCCTCACCTAGAACACACAAAAACAAGTTACTCATATTTGCTCAGGTCAATTTGAGCATATTTCATAGTTCTGGTCTTACATTACCAGTGTAGAGTATACATACACGTGTGAAGGACAAAAGTGTTTCTTTCTTTTTTTGTCAAAAAAAAGCATCAGTGCCTGCATCTTGGACATCATTTTTTTTCTTCGGAGTGTTTTTTTTTTCTTATCTTAGCAATACCTTGTGTATGAAATACATATCTGCTACATTCAGAGCGCTGCTTTGAGCCGTCTGTGGGGGTTTAGGTGTGTGCATGTGTTTACCGTTAGTGGTGACAACGGTGTCGCCATACATGTTGGTCATCAAGTCAGTTGGATCCTTCAGAAACATGTTGGACTTCTCTGAAACACACAACATAAAATGTATTACACACACACACACACACACACACACAATGTGTCAGGGTTTTATTCTGCCTGCAAGTGTAGGTGTGTGCGTGTGTGTGTGTGTGTGTACGCTAAAAACAAAGGAGGAGAAGAGGTGGATGTGTAACAGTTATCCAGTTATAACGTAACCAAAAACTAAGATTTAATTATGCATGTAAATCCTCTTTTCAAATGCAGGGTGGGGTTAAACAACGCATCACTTCAAAATGACACAGGGAGACAAATGTTTGTGATATATGCACGTGGATTGCAGTGTATGTTCACACAAAGAATCCTTTAGGGAGGTACATTCCACATGACTGACATCTGACTTAAAAAATGTTTTATTCTTGATCTTAAAGGTTTAGCTGATGGTCTGTTTATACGTTCAGATAGTTACATTCTAACATGAGGTTTTCTTGTTCATTGTTATTAGAAAATGTAATTAAATCTATAATACACTGAGGAGTTTGGAATATACATTTATTATTAAGCCTCTTTTAATGTTTGTAACGTATGTTGACATTACAATTAGGAGAGTAATCATTATATCATAAATGCATTAGATCTAATTGTACAACTCACAATGAAAGGGTAGCAGACTACAACAAAACATCCTCTCTCCCCCTTCTCATGTAACATCACGAGTCTCTCCCGTGACGGGTCAGACTAATCCCGGGGTGAAATGAGGGGGAATATGTTCCTTTAGTTCCTGACTCAAACCTGACTCATTATCCTGAGGCCAAGGAGACAAGGTCGCTCACTGTAAACTACTGACACGATCATGTCCCTGTAAGGATACATAAATAAACCAACAAAGTGTATAACTCAACGACCAATGGTTCCCAAATCAGATACATATATATATAAACTATAAAATATACAAGTCCACATTAAAATGCTGGTTTTATTTGTCGTTGAGGATCAAACATGCAACTCTACGACACTCACCTGTTGCGCACGCGCGCACACACACACACACACGCACACCTGTGTAAACACACAGCCGCGCGCAGGCGACCTACCGCACAGCAGCTCTCTCATCCCCTGCACGGAGCAGACGAAGGCGGTCGGTCGATTGAGCACGCGGCACTGAAACACTCTGCCCCGGTGCTTCTCGATCCTCTGCCGGCAGAAAATCACCGGGTCCCGGTAAAACTCCAGCGACTTGTCCCCGAGCACCGACACGCCGGCACTTCCTGGTAGTTTGGCCATTCAGGTCCAAGGTTGGAGACGCACTTGAGACGCGCACAGGAATGGACTGAACACACAGGTGGATTCAACGGGAACGAGCCTCAATTCTACTCAAACGACAGCGACTCTGAACCTTAAGAACCGACCCAGGTTCAGATTTAATCCCGCTGTCATCGCCTGCTAATCATTCTACCTGCGTGTCAAATTACTGCTATCTCATTGTCGTCACGGTGTTCTCATAGATAATCGGACGTATCTGCACCAGAGGCAGACGCGTTCACGGGATGTCCGTAATTTTGGGCTTCACACACCTTTCTGTTGGTTCTTTGTCCTTACCGCTACTGCAGTTTAACTTCTGCTGCTCGGCCACTTTGCTACGACAGCTATGTGCTACCACCGCTACAGTATGATCGCCTGCATAATGAGCCCTGTGGTCTTTTTGGCTAATATTAAAGGGCCAGGACACTCGTTTTTTCTTCTTCTCAATTCTGAGTTGTTTCCTCAACCCATGGAGCCTTAATGCACCAATCATCACTTAGACATTTCTTACGTTACATTTTGTGCTTTGTTTTGTATGAACATGTGCATTTTGCAGGTGTAAGTGTTCAGCTAGCTGCTTAATCGTCATTTGACAGGACCTCCTGTCCCGTGCATGGAGGGGACCCAAACTGTTTAGTATTAAATATATAACACATTCTGGAATAAATGAGCACAAGCAATGCAGACAAAATAGGAATAAAGACAACAACAACAAAAATCAACTATGTAACATGACATCATTTTAAGATGTTTTAAAGGCAAAATAATTCATATTGTACTGCTGTTAATGCAACGTCTGATGCTACTCTAATAGTGCTGAGAGTCCTAAACAGATGACAGAGCAATGCAAAAAATAATTAAAAATTAAAAATAAAGTTCCATTTCAACTTTTCCATCTCCCGTGGTGAACTCAGTTGTGTCTCTCAGTAACAGAGGAAAAGCCTCTGTATTGGGATAGTATATTGCACCCTGGTACTGGCTGTGATAAAACAGGTGATAAACATGCTGGAGGCCAGCTGGTTGAGAGGCAACAGCAAGGCATCCATCAGCAGCCACAAGCATCGGAGGAGACGGGGGAATCTCTCGCAAGACCAGTGCAAGATCCTGCTTCTCGACGTGCTTGTTGCACCACTGCACTTGGGACACTTTTGAATTCCCCAGAGCCCACCTCTCTCAAACAATATAGCTTAATTGGCATTGGAGAGGGAAGGCTCAGGACACAGTGCCTCAGGCTCTCCAATCCAGGAGGGGACCTTTTTTTTTGTTTTTTGTTATGAAGATCTGAATCTCCCTCTGCCTCGCCTGGCATAGTGAGCAGAAAAGATGGTGCATCTGCCAATCGGCTTGTAGCTCCGTCACTGCGAGCTAAACACTCAACAAAATCACGACTGTTTGCTGTCCTGGCTCCTAAATGGTGGAATGAGCTCCCCAATGACATCAGCACAGCAGAAAGTCTCTACATCTTCCGCCGCAAACTAAAAACACATCTCTTCCTACTATACCTGGAATAAAAAAAAATGTATGTGTACATATATATATATCGTAGTACTTTAGTAGCACCTAAATGGCACTTACTTATAGCACTTGGTAGTTTGGCTTTCTTGAGGAAATTGTACTTTCTTGATTCTTGTCATTCTGGGTTTGAACCCTCGTGGTTGAATACACTTATTGTAAGTCGTTTTGGATAAAAGCGTCAGCTAAATGAAATGTAATGTAAAATATAATGGTGCAGGGGCAGAGTGTAGGTTGGACTGGTCCTCCCAGAGGGGTGGTTGAATAAGATGCGGTTACAGCAGGGCTGAGAACGTATGATGGGCGTGAGAGTGTGGTAGAAATAACCTGTGTGGAAAAGTAAGCGTGCAGTGTCGCAAACAAGAGTGGCGGTGTGTAACATTATGTCGAAATGGCACGGCAATTATGTTATTATTAAATGTAAAGAGGCAGTGTTAAGCACAACAATCAACAAGAGTGGAGCAAGATACTTTTGTACAGCACGCAGGACTGTGGCTTGTATAATAGCTGTTGGGATTTTGCTGTAGCACAAAGTATGATGACATGAATATTATGTCAGTCAAACAAGTATATTAGTATATTTGCAGAATGAAACCCACAAACGCAAGTCTGTGTTCCTCCGAACAGAGACATCTGTCCTCTGTGCTGGAGTGGACACTTTTCAATCTGCAAGAGGGAAAACTAGGCCAGTCCAACTGAAATACCAGATTCATACATCATGAATGTTTTATTTAGAGGTCATCATAAAAAATGATGTTTATTTCCCCAACAAGAATGATCAAGTATCATTTGTGATGACCCTGCTATGACTATTCCAAGATAGTTTTCTTCATACATAATCAATATTAAAGCATGTGTTAATTAACAATACAGTGGTAGACTTTGTGCATTGTATTGAATGAATAACTATCACGCTGACATGTTAATACTGACTGAATAGTTGTTGGCTTTGCCATCTTTTGACAGCATTGAGCCAAAAGGGACATCCTTTTTCTTTTTTTCTTTTTTTTTACTATTCCTGGCACAGGTAGCAACCATGGCAACAGCAATTTGATTGCTGCAAAACTATTACAAATATTTTAAGTGTGACTTATCATTTTATTAGTTATTTCAGGACCCCTGCTTTTGAGAAGCTAAACTCTGGCGGGCGCCACAGGATGCCTCTGCCAACAAAGATTGTACAGTATGTGTATATATAGAAGTCATGTATAATAATAGTAAACTTTATATATCTATATATATCTATAGATATCTAGATATCTATAGATATATCTATAGATTTATATCTCTATATATCTCTATAGATCTATAGATATCTAGATATCTATAGATCTATAGAGATATATTTATATCTCTATATATCTCTATATATATCTCTATATAAATATAGAGATATATATGCCCACAGGGCCTTTTTCACAAGCTACCGGTACGCTCAGAGAGCTGCCACCGACACTCCCCGTCGCTCAACTGGCTAATTGGCTAATCACACACTATGCTACTCTCATATGATGTCATGTGTGAGCATGTGGATTGTAATTAAATCAGTCATTGGCTATTCTTTATTTGGTTAGGAGGCCTGCTGCGAGTGCTAAAGCGTGTGCGTGGCGTGACATTATTATGTTTTATTCTCCCACTGTCGTTCGCAAGGCGGTATACAGACGGCATAAAGAAACACACCAGGAAGAGCACCAGGCTTTGAAGCCAATTGTTGTTGGGTCCAAACCGTGGAATTACAACTTCTGAGCCCGTATGTGACGCCATTGGGCCCCAAAATACTTTTTCCCCATAGACTTAAATTGGGAAAGAGAAATCTGTAACTCAGCTCAGATATATATATATATATATATTTTTTTTTTGTTTTTTTTTTTTTTTTTAAGGTAAATAAACTCCCCATTGCCAACACTTAAATAGCCCCTATTTAATTAACAAGTTGTCCAAAGTACAATGGCCCCTTCTTCCGTCGCCCTTGTTAAATGTATGTGTTGGACATATATAAGATACAGCATAAACATTGACATCATCAATATATCCTTTCTTTGAATTCAGAATATGATAATGTTTTTCTGACACCAGCCGAGACCCCCAACATGTCTCCTGGCACTTCTTCCTGCTCCTGGAAGCTCAAAACTGTAACTGTGAAACTGCCACACGATGGCAGCATCTCTCTCTCTCTCTCTCTCTCTCTCTCTCTCTCTCTCTCTCTCTCTCTCTCTCTCTCTCTCTCTCTCTCTCTCTCTCACGGCACGAGGCGGACTGTCGTCCAGTGTCACTCATTTGTGCAGCTCGTAGAGATCTAAATCTCAAGGTGCGCGGCAGTTTTTTTTTTTTTTTTTTTACTATTCCTCTTTTCAGCCGTAACATGGGAGCCACTAGCACTTACTGGGGCGCCTGGATCGGAGGAAGGGAGGCGAGGAGCCCGGCACAGGTGAGCAGGTTACATCGATTATTATTAAATTGTTTCAAGTTTTTGACAGACAGGAGGACGATAGAAAGATAGAAAGATAGAAACAATGTTTATGAGCCGAATATCAATTACTAGGATGTTACGCAGTCATGTTTTTGCTGTGTCGAGTTTAACTTTAAAATACACCGCTGCTTTCCAGATAATGATAATTAAAGTAATTCAAAATGTAAACAATGAAAATTTGAATTAATAATGTTTTCTCTGATTACTAACTTGAAAGAGACAGTTCACTGTGTATTGTTTCCAACCAAGAGTTATACATTTTTTTCTGATTGTCACATGTATTTATTGACACTGATGTGCAGGTTTGAGAGGTGATTTAATCTTTGTTTCCATCCTCCTCCTTGCTTATGCCATCATCAAAGGCAATACACGTCAATTTGGCTGCTTATCATTTTGTAATTATCATTCACTGCATTTGACTCAGTCACAGTTTCGTGAATTATCATTTATAGCAGCCGAGACGTTTATACAGACATACAGACAGAAATATAGTGAGGTAGTTTCTAGAAATTTTATACAAGTAGGCCTATATACATGAGCTTAGCTTTAAAGGAAAAAAAGTTGATTGATGTACAGCAGCAGAAGTTATTGGGGTACAGGCAGATAACTTTACATAAAGACAGATAACATTTCTGTTTAATATTTAGGATACATTCTAAGAAACCCAGAATAAGTGCTTAAACTATAGCTGAACTTTCAGTCTTATCACTTATTTTATGAGAGGTGTGTCCATTTGAGAGTATGGATGGGTAAACATACAGTAGATACGAAGAGGAGGAGAGTTCAGGGTTAACTCAATACAAGTCAATTTCATTTAATTCCAATATCACATATCACAAATTTGCCTTAAGGGGCTTTACAATCTGGACAGCACATTACACCCTCTGTCCCTAGAACCTTGTTTTCCGATTAGGAAGAGAGAGAGCGAGCGCGAGAGAGAGAAAGAGAGAGAGAGAGAGAGAGAGAGAGAGAAATGCTCGTGGGACACAAACAGCTGAGGGTTATTGAGATGCGGTGGCTTTTCAGAAGTTTACGTTACTCTTGTCGGCTGGACAAACTAGGACTATATCTACTAGCTGTAAATGATAAGCTGAGGTTGAGAAAATAATGAAACAATAACAATAAGCTGCGCTGCTGTCTCTGCAGAAAGCTTCTAAGAGTAGAAAAAATAAGCTTCATTGAAAGTGAAGGCAAAACGATGTCTGCCTGATGTCTGTAGAGAGGTCAGGCCTGAAGGAGCACAATAGGAAAAGGCCCTGTGGCTTGCTGAGAGTCCTGGTTGGAATATAAGGTTTAAGGAGATCGGGCAGGTAGGAAGGGGCTTGCCCATTTACAGTTTTGATCTGTGGGTCATCAAAAGCACCATAAAGTCTGATCTGACTTTATGTAGGGAGCAAATGAAGGGAAGCTAAAACCGGTGTAATACAGTTGTAGTCAAGATTCTACCTGCAGCGTTCTGAACCATTTGAAGACTTAGCTGACTACTAGCATGTGGTAGGCCCGACAACCAAACGCTACAAAAATCCAAACTGGATGATACAAATGCGCGAGGTCTCTGCATCACCCATGAATAAAAAAAGAGTCCAGGTGCATCTACCTAGTCATTGCTGGGTCTGTTGACCTGCTGAGACCTCCATGGAAAGATTAGTAAGAGTTTGTTTCACGTCAACATCTCAAAAAATGTCTGCCAGAGGTCTGGACCCTTGAAAAGGTCTGCTGTTGTTCAATTATCCCGAACACAGCGAACTGATTGCTGACATTTCAGTGCTGACATGCTGCAATTTCTCCATCCTTATTACTTTATTACGGTGTAGTTTGTCTATTAGGAACATGAACCGCACACACTCACTTATTACTGTATCCACACAGGTGCTCAAGCACATACAAATACACACGCCATCCATCGATGCAAATGCACTTCAGCAGGCTGCTGCCATGCATATTTGGCAGCTTTTCAATTGATTAATCTTTCAATTGACTGTAAACATTGTAATAGCACTGAATAACAGTAAGATAACTGGCCTGATACACTGTAGATTGTACTGTTTGCACTATGTGAGCATGTGCGTGTTTGTGCACAAGAGAAAGAGATAAAGAGAGGGATAAAAAAAAAAAGAGACGGTGTGAAGTTGTGAAAAGAGCATAATGTCCTAAATAGAAGTACATTGACAGCCATATATTGTCGTATTCCAGCAAGTGAAGGTGTAGAAATCAGGTGGCAAGTGCAGGAAACATCTCGTGACGTGTTCTCAAGCTTTTTTAAACTCCTAATCTTCACCATGGGTAACCTACGCTAAGCCTGCCTGACGCTCATTTACTGAAAACAAAAGTCGAGTTTGTTGGTCTCCCTCTCAATCCTGGTGAGCAGAGATAGTTCCACGAGATTCCATCCAACATGTTGTGTGACTGAAGGGTGAGGCAAGTTTGGATACAATGTGTATTGGCAAAAAGTGGATCGTGGATTTAGCGTCTCATTCCCTGATCTCTCTGGAAATATTTCCCGTTTCGGTGATGCGATCAAACATAATCAAAAAGAAATGGCAGCTCAACGTGATGACCCACCGCCCACTCCTTCTGTTCTGATTGTTTGCCTGCAGCTTTTTGCCAAAGCAGAGAGTATTACAGATATTAAGAAGAGACAATATATATTTAGAATGGCGTGTGTCAAAGCTATCACATGAGATGCAGTGTTTTGAAACAAGGCTGATGCAGTGGCGTCTTCCAATAGCAATTCCCCGGGCCATTGTTCAAATCCCCTCTGGCGCTGATCGCTTTCCCTTGACATGTCTCCTATTCTCAGTAAATCAAACCAGCATTAGCTTGCCAACATCTTTTTTGGCTCGTCCACAAACATATTACATGGAGTCCGCACTGTGTGATCCTTAAAACACACACCATTGGTCCTATTTAGCTTTGATATGAGAACCAATAGATCCTCATCGCTCATCTTCCCATAAATCTTTTCCCAGGGATAAATAGTCCCGAGTGTGTAACCCCTGCAACATCTGGGAAAGAGACAAAATAAATAAAAGGCAATTTGTTGAAACTAGCAGTCATGGTGAGTCACCATTATTAGGCCATTCGTTGTATAATAAGCTGAATCTGGATCAAAATGTAAATCTGATTTTGATTATCTTAGGAGAAAGCACCCTGCTTCATACAGAAATTGAAAGCCTAAGCAAGACACAATTCTAGCACTGGCTGGCAGCCATAAGCAGACCGAAAGCCCTGGCCACTTCAATCAGGGAGGTGAAACACACTGGTGTTGAGAGACAGGGAATGTACTCAAGTAACCTGCTCTGGGCAAATGAAGGTAAAACAGTTTATCAGTCACAGAGAAAAGTGATTTTGTGGATCAGCCCTGGTCTTTGCGTTTACCAGAAACAGTTAACTCCTGGTCCCTGCTCTGTCCTGTCCTTATTAGCCGCTCCCTGTAGACATTTAGGAAAGAGCCACCACCTTCGGGCTAAATTTAGGCCGTCAGCACCAACGGCAACTCATTAGCCTGATTCCCAGGGCTAGCCGGGCCTTTCTCATTATCAACCTCACCTCACCCGAAGAAGCATATCCATCTACACTTTCTGCCTCTCGGTTATCAGAGATACGTTATCGTACGGGCACTGGTAAATTCATCACAATGCTATCAGCATTGACATAGGCGCTTTGTTTATTTCAATTGCGGTATACTTTTTCTTAAGGGTATATTACCCAGTATTTCTATACATCTGTGTTAGACTCTTCTCTACTTTCTCTTCCTGAAGGTTTGTTGATACCACGTTGTTTAATGGGTTTCTTCTTTTGACTTTTAAATAAAAAATAACCACTTTAAATTGACTTACTTTTACACTTTAAAAAAGGGACACAAGGGTAGTGCTGACAATATTAGTTGATTTGATTGAGTTGTAGAATGCATGCATCGTTTCCCAGTGGACTAATAAAATAACAGTGCACTTGAGTTGTCAAGAAGTGAGTAGACATTTCTGTAATTGACATTGCAGACAGCCAATGAGAGGAGCTTTCAAATTCTCAAGGTGAGCAACGGCTTAATGGTCAATGAAACTGTGCTTCCAAGCCAGTGGATCGTTTGATGCTCCTTTGATATTGTCTGACTTCCTTGTGTATGAACACATTCTGAGTTTCCCAGTAGTCCTAAATGTATCGAAGCAGTGTACTCGCCCAAACATATCTCACACAGCAATGAACAAACACAACCAGGCTTCCAATTACCGTTTTCCCATGGTTGCACTGGTGCGCCTAACATTTTTCATTTCGGTGCACCAGCACTCTGGAGCCTCGTGACGCCAAATTGGATCAGGAGCGTAAAGTGGGGAAACCAATGGCCCCTTCACCACTTCCTGCCTGCTTGCGCGATCCACGCCAATCGTTGAACTTTGATCTCAAATACACCCCTGTAAGGTTTTGAGACTGAATCTTTCAAGGTTGTGACGCCATAGCGTTGACAGAGTCTGTCCACAGACAGACAGACAGACAGACAGACAGACAGACAGACAGACACTCAAAAGAGACTCAAAACCACTTCCCTGGTAGTTCCCGCTAAACGAGGTGTGTCCAGTGCCGCATTTTAACGTGATGACACACACACACACAAGGTGAAAACAATACCAGTTTCACTGTCACGGCTGGGAATCAGCTGTCATTGTGTGCAGAAGTGAAATGTAAACCTTGGCTGTGTCAATCTCTTGAAGGTAGAATTACATTTCATGCTTGTGTTCGAAATTCCTGAATCATTGTTGACCTTCTAATTCTGCTACAAGTTACGTAATGAAGGAAGCAGGTAAAAGCCAACCTAGGGCTTCTTTTCCTGTGGAACAACGAAGATTGTTGTTTTTTTTTGGCTGGTACATGACTTGAATGAGATCGTTTATTCAGTGAGATGAGGTGATGATGCGGTTTGTTGCACGTCCATCTCTTCACCGGTGCTTGACACAATTTATAGATAAACCTTTTCAGTGAAATGTTTTCAATAGTGAAATTTCTGTGTTTCAAGAATTGTATGTGTTGATAGGAGTGTTTTCTTGACTAATTGGACCTATATATGTTGGAAAGGTTATCATGAAAAGCTTCAAGTTAACTATTTTACATCAGAGAATGAATTAACGAAGAGGGACCGTCACCATTTTAGCCAGCTGTTGCTTTTATTATTCATATTGTTTGATTCGTCGTTAAATCTTTATGTGGCGACGAATTGCTTCCTCGAACGTATATTTAAAGCATGACTCCCCGGCAGCGCTTATGCAGAAAGAGATATTGATTCGGACAGTGGTGCGATGAGAAAGTGGAAAAACCGATCAGACCTAACTAAATCCACGGGGGGAGGCACACAGTGGGTGATGGCCCCCGGACCGAGGCTCTATTTCCACAGCCTGCCGGTCTTCCTCTTTGAGCCCATGTAACGTTGTCTGTGTGCTTCCATGCACACACGTTTGTGTGTGTCATTCACTTTATTCCGCAGTCATTCCCCGTTTACCACCTTCATCCAGTAAGCTGGCACCCTTATTGTGACCAGCCCAGCGCGCTCAATTACCCGCTCACAACCCATTACACTCACCCACACAGCTTTATTCAGAGGACACGCTCCATCCACTCAGAGTTGCATCTTGCTCCAGCCATGCGTGCACGATGCTTCGAGTGTGATTTGGTGCGTCCCAGTGAGCGCATGGAAAAACCAGCGCCTCTTCAAAATGAGGATAAATGAAGTGTTTTTGGAATCTTCCGTAATTGCAGGCGACGTTATTGATTCGAGGCCGGGTCTAAGGTTTTTTGTTCAACCTTATTGGAGCAGCAGATTCATTTTGCTGCAAAGCGGGGTGTACAGACAATTTCTGGCTATAAAATGTTTACTCGTTGCTTTTTGTTGTTTATTTTGGATTCACTTTAGTTGTTACCTTGGCAACAACTACTCTTCCTGGGGTCCATATTAAGAAAATACAGTAAACATGTTCACACACACACAGAAATAGACTGTATTGTATGCATTTTCAAAATTCTGAATGCTAAACGCTGTTCACAATTGTGTAATCAATCAAGGGGGGCTTATTATCAGTATCAATAGTCAGTCATCTTAGTGATATCAGTCTTCAAGAAGCAAGTCATTTTCTCTCAAGTGACTCTTTTTTTACATTCACGACCAAGCTTTAAGTATTTGTAATGACACACACTCTTTAAAAGTCTCTTTTTGATGGTGTTATATAACTTGAAGAAACCGAATCTGTTCTTCGCCCGCCGCACTGGATGTTTCAAAAATTCAGTAATCTTTATTTTCGCTGCCAAATATGGTCTTTAAACTGGATAACAAATGTCTCTAGATGCTGCCCAGTTATTCAGCCACTTGTTACACAGACTGGTAGTTAATACAAACCCTCCAGATTAACCGTCCTGTTTGCACATCTCATGACACATCCACACAAGTTTACATGGACTCAAAATAGACACAAAGCCAGCCAGTAGAGAAAAAGTCTACTTAGTATTTCATCTGAAATCTTGTTTTCCCCCTACATGTGACCCTGGTTTGAGATAATGAGTTAATTCTCAGCAGACTTTGTTCAACAGGATCTGTCATTACAGCATCTATTTCAGGCGTATGGCCGAGAAGGTTGTGAGTTCAAGGTGTGCTGCTGTCTCTGCAGAAAGCTTCTAAGAGGAAAACATATCTGCTGTATGAATGTGCTTTTAGGTTGAAGATGAACTCAGTAGTGTGTTGCAGTAATGTTTTTCTGTAACAAGTATCATATGGGATACTACTAATACTACTACTAGTGCTATTACTACTACTACTACTAATAATAATAATATGTATTATTATTATTGCATTAATAGTAATAGTATGTTGAGTTATTAGGCAATTAATGTTTATTAAATTACTTTTACATGCAATGCGCTGCCTAATTGATACCATTTTCAATTAACTGGACTGGACATGAGCCTTGCTAGCATGAGCAGTGTTAGCATAAGCATCAGCTATAGAAACTTTATTGACCAAGAATCCAAACCCATATAACATGAATTTGTTTGACAGGTGACCCCTGGGCATTGCAGTGAAAGAAAACACAGCAACATTAACAAGTGCTGAGCAAAAATGATGGAGACAAAAAAAAATAAGGATCTAAGAAATTGAAAAAAAGTGAAAACTGTTTTTTTTTTTCTTCCACTGAGGGTTTTAGTGACATTCAATACACTCTAGATGCTCTTTCCACCACAGATTTAGGAATTGAATTTCTATTGGTTGCAGTCGAGACTTTAGTGTTACATGGACTACTGAGGAGGCCTTTCGCTCCCAACCAGAGACATTGTTGTTGAATGGTGTGCTGGTGTGCTGGTGTGTTGGTGTGTTGGTGTGCTAGCTGCTGGTGGTGGGGAGTTTTTTGATTGTTTTGAATTGTATCCCAAACCACTTGATTCTTGAGCAAACTTTACACGTTAGTCATTTCTCCAGTTCTTCTCTTTCCTGCTGCTGCTTTCAGTTAACATAGTATTATAGAATCAACACTCCTTGGCTTAGTGTGTGTGTGTGTGTGTGTGTGTGTGTGTGTGTGTGTGTGTGTGTGTGTTTGAAAGAGAGAAACCGGATGGTGTTTTTTTGCTTTTGGCTGATCATTGCTGAGTTAAACTGACAGGGGTTCTGCTTTCTGTTTTGCATTTACACAGTCGTAAAAATAGTGCCAAAATACATACGTGATCTTTCCACAAGCTCCAAGTCAATCGAGGGGAAGAGGCTCGTTAAGTGTGTGATGCATTCTCTTCTGATTTATAATGCCATTTGACATCAGTTTTAAAATGTTTCTCAAGTTTCAAGATCAGATTGTGTTTTCACTGATATTTGATACCTGATTTACTGCTCCGGTCGATTTTGTGACGATGTGGCTTCTCACAGCTGTGGACAAGTTAGCAGCAAACCCTATGAGCTACATTTGAACTCGTGCAGGGTGTGTGGATGGCAAACATAATCCTGGAACACAAACACACTGGGCTTCTGGTGTCCATTTGGAAAAAGAAGGATGGCGTTCAGTGTTGTTTGCAGGTCTCAACATATGGGTAAACAACACCTCCATCAGTGTCTTAATCATACAGCACCATTCACTGGCAAATCTTTAAAGATGCACTTCAAAAATATTGACAGACCTAAAAGAAAAAGAGCGAGTGAAATCATTAATAAGTGCTAGATTCGTTGTAGAAGAGACAGAGGCTGCGTTCCAAATCGCACTAACATACTATTCACACTACTTTTTACGACGCAAAATGAAGTATGAAGTCCGTTCCAAATGCATGGAATGTCGATTTTGGGTGTGTGAGAAATGCCCGGATGTATTCTAGATTACCCAGAATTTCTTGCTATAGAGCCGAGTGGACATGCTCAACTGCCCAAAATGCATTGCAGCTCCAAGGACTCAAACAGTTTAAATAATGAGCCGTTGCATAAAATAAGTACGAATGAGTGGCGTTAAGGTACGGTTAACAGAATTAAAAAACATATTTAACACTAAAATATTTAAGAATTTTGATTTGCCTTGATATAATACTGGAAGAGTTCATGTTGATTTACATCCGTAGACAATTTTCAGTTTTTAACGGTGGCTTGGACCGGTAACGTCGTGGTCGATACACAGTCGATACACAGAGAAGACATACTGCTTTAGTGTACTTCAGTGTGAACCTTCTGCTGGTAATGGCTTTCTTAATCTTACATTACTACGCTATTTCGAACACATCTGGAGGGACCACTTTACACACTCCCGATAGCAGCAAAGTAGAGCAGAATGCAAAGCAACTCTACACAACAGGAGTGCTTTGCCTGCACAATCTGCATGCAAGCATCATTCAGTACATTAAATAATAATAATGAAAAATTATGGATTATGATTAAATCCGTGTGGATTTAAACATGGATAGTTAGTGCTTTTCTTTAACTTGTTAAAAAAACGAACCTATTTTTGAGGCCTCCGCACGAAAAAAGCATGCCCATACTAAAATACTAAAAACAGTACAACTCTGCAACCACAAGGTCTATTTGAAAATTTGGTGTTATTATAATGGTAATAACTGTGAGATTTGTCTAAATGTGTAAATATCAGTACATATGTTACTGGTTAAAAGTAAATGAAGATGGAACACAGAAAAAATGAAAAGATTTCAGGTTCGCCTAAAGGATAATATGATGTGTTGTTGTCAAAGAATCTCATAAACAGACGAAAACTAACTTTCTTAATACTTAACTTCCCTACCCAGTCTGTGGCACTCAACCTATATTTTACTTTAAACATTTTTTTTTCAATACTTTCATTTTTTAGAAAAGGTAGAAAGGTTAATAGTGCATTTGTTGGAGGCTGTTTTCTGTGGCAGATTAATACAGTACACATCTGTTGCTTTACTGAGTATGTATTGGCACCAGGCTGGTGAATTTGGGATTGGGATCATAATGAAGGAACACTGCTGGTGTGGAATAAAGTACATCGGGCTTCGGCTACACGCGCAAAGTTGGATCTACTCACTTATGGCTTATGGTCTTTTCCTGAGATTTCGGGTGATGTTTCATATCGTACTTATCTTTTAAATCTAACTATTAATGTCCATCAACACTGTTTGTAATCTAGAGACTACGGCACAGCCTCAGGTGAGAGCATCTGTCCGGCAATAGTTTGTTTAAGAGCCAGCCTACCTTACTCAAACAATTAAAATTACTGTAGGAGAGTCTGCTGAACATGATACCTCTCAGTCTCCTTGGCAACAGGACCAGAGACTCCTCCTCCACATACAAACAAAAATATGTGCATATGAACACACACACACACACACACGGTTTAGCCCTCTCACAATCTGAGGTGTGAGATTATGTGAGAAGTGCTTCCCACCTGACAGAAATCAAATGACTGGAGAGTTGAAGATCATTTAATTTGCTGTATTCACTGGAAAATAGGGGAAAACACACGACTGTTTAATGAAACTAATGTGATTTGCAACTTTTAGTCTTTCTTTGCATCCCAAATGATCCCAGCAGACACATATGGGCATGTTGTCAAGCAGTCAGAATATTGCACGTTATTCTTGTTGAGATTTCTGCACATCTGCTGGAAAGTCATTGTTATGTAGTGTGGAATTGTGCTTGTGTGTGTGTGTGTGTGTGTGTGTGTGTGTGTGTGTGTGTGTGTGTGTGTGTGTCATAAGTGCATAATAACCAACCAAGTGTCAGAAATAGATTAGAAACAGAATTACAGCAGTAGTGTTCTCCCACAGATGGAGAAAACTCAAACTAAAATCCTGATGTAAAAGTGAAAATAGCTTAAAACTCCATATTCCCAGGGATGTCTTCGACACGAACATAAACCTTGTCTTCAGTCAAGTAGAGTCAGGTTTTCAGGCATGCATCAGGTAGGCAGTTTGTGCAGCCCAGAAGTTCAGAAAGTTTCCCAGATGGCAAGTGAGCATCTTCTAATTACAGCTCACATCAGATGAGTCAGTCAGTCTTCCTACGTCGTCTGTCTGCCTGTTTCTATCTATCTATCTATCTATCTATCTATCTATCTATCTATCTATCTATCTATCTATCGGTCTATCTATCTGTCTATCTATCTATCTCTCTATCTGTCTATCTACCTATCTATCTATCTATCTATCTGTCTATATATTTGTCTATCTATCTATCTATCTATCTATCTGCCTATCTATCTGTCTATCTATCTATCTATCTATCTAACTGTCTATCTATCTATCTGTCTATCTATCTGTCTATCTATCTATCTATCTGTCTATCTATCTGTCTATCTATCTATCTATCTATCTGTCTATATATTTGTCTATCTATCTATCTATCTATCTATCTGCCTATCTATCTATCTATCTATCTATCTATCTATCTATCTATCTATCTGTCTATCTATCTATCTATCTATCTATCTATCTGTCTATATATTTGTCTATCTATCTGTCTATCTATCTGTCTATCTATCTATCTATCTATCTATCTACAGACATATAGATGTTTCAGTGTCTTTGACTTGAACTGATCTCTTGTGGTATTTGTACTTGTTACTCTTGACCTGATATTGTTCATATTGCTGATTTGTTGCCTGTCGTTTTTTCACTTAATTACTCTAGCTATGAGAAATTGAATATGTCTGCCTGTCTCGCTTTTAGCCACACAAGTGGTGTAGCTTTATTGATGCCGATGTCGGTCTGTGAATCGGTTGTTCTACCACTTTGGTCCACAGAAGGTCGAAGCTTTTATTCATACAGTGAAATATCCCAACACTAATTTAATGGATTGGCACTACATTTTGCACTGACATTCATGGGGCCCAGAGGATAAATCCTAATGACTTTGTAGATTCGCTGACTTTTCCTTTTGTGCCAGCATGAGGTTCAGATTTATGGTTTTAGGTACTATAATATGTCTTAACCATTGTTGTATGGCTTGCCATAAAATTGTTCCCTACGGGATGAATTGTAATAAGTTTGGTGATCCTTTTGACACCATCAATTCAGAATTAAAATCAATTTTCCAATACTTTGGTTTATAACCAAATACTTATAAAAATTAACCTCCCAAACAGCCTCAGATGTGTGCTGCGTTTAGTCCTAACTGGCAAAATTAGTCTTCAAACATTAAAAACCAAGATGATGACCAAATAGTAAACATTATACCTGCTAAACATTAGCATGTTATTATTGGCATTGACATTGGCCTTTAGCTCTAAGCGCCTCCGTGCCTAAGTAGTCTCACAGAGCTGCTAGAATGTCTCAAGACTCTTAGTCTTATTTATTTTTCCATTTACAATGCTGCCATTAAAATCAGCTTCACTGAGATGATACACAATTTAGTTTTAGTATATATTTGTAGAGTTTTGGCCAAAATCAATAATGATGATGTTTTTTTTTCTCAAGACTTAAATGATGGGGGAAAAAAAAAACCTGATACAATGAAAATAAACTTTTTGAATAGCAATAATGACAATAACCGTGGGCTAAAGAGGACAGAAATAGTCAAAGAGCCACCTAGTCTCTCCCTGCTTTCCAGAGTTCATTCTGTTCTGTGCAACGCTGTCAGCCCGATGTGAAATGGACACGATGAGCTGTGAAAACGCGCCTCTCTGGACGCACATCACACAAGAGAACCGCAGCAGTCTGTCAGAGACACGGCTCCTCACCCTTCTTACTCACTCTCCTTTTTTTTCTCCTATTGTTGAAATTCAGATTGAGCAAATATTTTCTCATTCCCTAGATTCCTATGTGTGAGTAACTGAGTGAGCAACGAGTACGAGGGTGGGTAGTGTTAGTTTTGTTGTCCAGTGATGATTTTCTGTGTGTGAAAGGATAATGCTCATTACAGTTTCCTCTACGGACCGTTTGAAATGCAAACAGTAATCAGTCATGTTTTGGTGTTCTATTAAAAACTGGGTGTTGTAATGACAATGCAAAGCTGAACAACATCCAATCTGTGTACCATTGTTGAGCCAAATTATTCCTGCAGCAACTTGACATTTAATTATATTTGCTGTGTGTATAATCAGTGTTTTTTTTTTTTTGGTCCTAATCATGGATGCGGGTACAGGGGCCCGAGGGGTCAGGGGCCCCTAAAGGCCTCAGTATGGTTCAAATTAGTGGTTGTTAGATCTTATTAAAAAAAAGTGTGTTGGACCGGTGTGTGGAGGTGCAAAAGTAAGCAGAATTTGATCTACTTTCTCAAACTCTCTTTACTTTATTTTATTTTTACATTTATTATTTGACAGACCACAGTGTAGAAATGGAAAGGAGAGAGGGTTAATTTCAATTCAATTCAATTTATTTTGTATAGCCCAAAATCATGAACGACAAAATATTTTTTCCAGGTTTATAACTGACTCAGGTTGGTGTAGTGTGCAAACCGTCTGATGTAGGCGGTGGTTTACTGGCTATTACGACAGTAAATATAATAAATGATGATCAGCGTCAAACCAATTTGTAATCAATTTTCTATTTTGTTTTCCCTAACACACAAATATGTTGTTTTTTTTCAGCATAATAAAAGAAAATTCAGATAACTTCACAATCTTTCCACGTAACCCATGTGAAGTGCCGAAGTACAGCCTTGGGCGCATGCACCCCTGGTTGAGAATTAAGAAAATGATGAAAACCTTTGTGTGGGTACTTGACCACCAAAGATGGTGGTCCGTCCATGGTTCCGCATGTGTTCAGAAAAAAAACCTGTTGTCTTACTGGCCCATGTAAGTACAAATGGTATGGCGGCTCTAATTGGGTCAGGGGTTCGCAGCCTTTTTTTTGTCTCTGGGGACCAGCGAGCAAATCAAGACCAGTCTGGCTGACCCACACTGTAACTGTTTAATCTGAGACAAGTCAAATGGTTCTCTGCCAAGTTTGACGGATTGATGGAAAATTGTCAAGATATAATAAAGTGATTTGTTTTAGTTCAACATACATCAAAGCCTCACAAGTCAACATTGCTGCAACACCAGGTCGGACAATTAAGAATTACTGGACTCGATGATACGCAGATGCGACAAACTGGAATCGGTGATCTGCCTGCAGGAAGTAGGAGTTGTTGACCGGATCGCCGGCTGTCACAGTCTGTCAGATGATATTGACCGTAGAGTGCGATAAGAGTAGACAGCAGTCATAAAAAGGCAGAGAAAGCAAATGTTGTAATAGGTGCTTAAAGCTGATAAGGCATCTACAACTGCACTGATGAAAGGTTCTCTGCTGCTCCTCAAGAACAGATACGTACTGTAAAATGACTCAGACCGTGAGTCGGAGACATGTTCAACCTTTACTTGTCATTTCTGTCACGTTGGCTGATTTTGACAAAATCCTCTCAGTCAACTAGATTGTAAACATAGAGAGAAATTGCACTTATTTCTGTATATTTTTCTTTATATTTTATAATAAATCTATTTTTAGCCGTGCTAGCAGCAACTAAGTTTAATCGGACGGGCCACCACTTTGGTGAAGACAATATTATTGCAATATCTATTGGATTGATTGCCATGCAACTTGGTACAGAAATTGAAGCTTCCTAGTGGATATATTTGAATAACTTTGGTGATCCTTTGACATTTCTTTTTGGATTCAGTTGAAAATCTTCAACTGATTTCAGGGAAATTTGGTACATACATTCACGGACACCTGATAATGAATTTTATTAGCCTTGGATTTTTTGTCTAGCCCTATCATCAGGTCAACATTTTTATTTGTCTAAAAAGTTTTTGACAAAGACATCAATTAGAATAATAATATTCACGAACATCATTTTAGCCACATGTCACATCAGACAGAAAGCAAAAATGTCATAAACATTTGTCTTTTTTCTTCTTGTGTTGATTTACGCAGTGCCCACTGATGTCCTTGGGCTTCCTTAGAGAGCTGTAATCAGCCAAGGCAAAAACATAAGAAACTGTCTACTGATCTGAATCAGAAGTTATTGATTTGACAGAAAAAAAGAGGCATACAGGGTCCTGGTTGATAATGACCCAGAGTCAATGCTTTAACGTCTCTCATTTTTTTGTAAAATAAATGTCCTCTCAATACCTCAGGCTGTTGTTCGTAAAATCAATATGTTGCCGGCAGGGTCAGGCAGACTGTCCCTCAAAGGGAGAACCAGGATCTGCTGAATCCCCACTAGTCCCAGAGGTGCTGTTCTGGAGCTAATATCTGACCTTTGACCTTTGACCTCCCCTGTCAAGGGAGTAAGAAAGGAGAATTCCCCCTGTGCCATTCACTAAAGCATGGTATTATTGTTGCATTACAAAGACAAACTAACATGCTAATGGAATCTGGCAGAGACAGCTGGTGCTTGTCGCAGCCTATTTGCCCTCTAAATATTACACGCTCTCAAGCTGTGATCCAGGTTTTTTATTTAAGGTACAAATATCATCATTTTTGTCAAGATGATCAAACAAAAAGAAATCCAGCCCGTCTGTACACGCAAGCTGGCTACTAGATTGCAAAACTCACCGTGTGTGTGTGTGTGTGTGTGTGTGTGTGTGTGTGTGTGTGTGTGTGTGTGTGTGTGTGTCTCAACAGGGCCAGAGCATGGGGTGATGAGGACTGTCCTCTGCTGACCTCAATGCAGATGACCAGTGATGGCCACAACATCACCTCGACAGTAAGTCATCAATTCAAACTAAACAAAATTAATTAATTAATTAAATTGTTTTATATATATATATATATATATTTATTTAACATTTTAATTAATTAATTAATTAATCAAATTTTGTATTATTAACATATTTATAATTAATAATTATATTATAATTAACCAGTTTTCAAATTACAAAAAATAAACCTGTTTAATTTCATTATTATTGTTTTGTATTTAATCTCAGTGTAAACATACAATTCATTTTGCAACATCCCTGGCATTTCGTTCTCCCCCCTCTCTCTACCTTGTTTCCTCTCTATCTATTTACAGTGCTATCAATACTATCAATATAATCTACCCTAAATAATCTGATATATGAGTTTTTTATTTAATTTTTTTTTTATTTTTGCAGTTTGTTGGATGACATAATAAACAGAGGACAAGAACAACAGGAACAGCAGCAGGAATTCCTGAGCTCGCTGGAGACAATTGTTCTGACCATCTTTCTCTCCATTATTATCATCATGACAGTGTTTGGCAACCTGCTGGTCATGGTGGCACTCTGCAAGGATAGACATCTAAGGTGAGCCTGTTAACAGCGGTAACAGTGGTCCAATCTGGCTTTAAAGCCCCGGTGAAATGAGAAGGGTCTATCTGCAGCCAGCAGAATCCATACAAAACACACACCTCAAGGTTCTCCCTGTTACCTCAACAAGAAATAAAGGCAGCTACATGTGGTGTACTTTGGAAAACGTTTGATGTTAACGTCAGATGTGACTTTAATGAGACAAAGCAACACAAACAGAGGGCATTTGTTTCTGGCTATTTGTACTGAAACGCACACATGTATCGTGTAATGCGTTCCTGGGGAAACAGTGTTATTCAATGACACGTGCTTTGGAACAAACCCATCAAATGTCAAAGCACTCACATTACAGAGATCCTTTCCTGGAAAATCTCAACTTTTTGACAGGACAGGTAGATTGGTACCTGTGACATTTCATGACTTGCCTAAAATCTAAATCAAAACTACAAAACTATTACTGTTTTTGATCAATACATGAGACATTTTGACAAAAAGGCTTTTAATTAAAGATAAATCCTCAATCCTACAAACAGACATCAGACAGGCTTCATTTAAAAAAAAAAAATTAAATAATTAATAACAGGACACTTGCCAGTCGCTTTATATTTCTGAAAGGTTACACTCACAGCCGGCAAACTGAAAAAGAAGCACCGTTAAAGGTGAGAGTTGCAAGCTTGTTACAGTCACGTGACACATGATGGCCCAGTACAACACACACCATGAACTTCTACTGATTTGTTTTTGATGCTGACTTGTTTCCCTGCTTTCCTCTCAGAAAGAAGAAGACCAACTACTTCATCGTGTCGCTGGCGTTCGCCGACTTGCTGGTTGCCTTGTTGGTGATGCCCTTCGCTGCGATCGAGCTGACCACCGGACAGTGGCGCTACGGAGAGATCTTCTGTCTGGTCCGAACGTCCCTCGACGTCCTGTTGACCACAGCGTCCATTCTGCACCTCTGCTGCATAGCGCTGGACAGGTTTGTGTGTTTGCGTGTGTGTGAGAGAGAGAGATGAGCGAGGGGGGATTTGAACCTCATTCGTAGGCTTTCTGGTGTACAGCATGTGTGTGTGTGTGTGTGTGTCTTACTCCAGGTATTACGCTATCTGCTGCCAGCCGCTGGTCTACAGACACAAGATGACCCCGGTCAGGGTGGCAGTGATGCTCAGTGGCTGCTGGCTCATCCCCACGTTCATCTCCTTTCTACCCATCATGCAAAGCTGGAACGCCATCGGCATCGAGGACATTGTGAGTCCTCAGCAGCTGAGATCGAAAATCCAAAAAGGGGGGACGAGCTCAAAAGCAACTGCTGGTTACATTATTATTATTATTAGAGATTGTATTACAGCCCTACATAAAAAAAAAAGATACAATATATTTTAACAAAGTATCACAATTAAGAGTTCATATACCTACCTCCCTTTAAATGCCGAAAGAGAGAGATGTTCATTCTGTGAGGGCCAATGCAGTATACCTTTCCAACCTAATATTCTCTGTTTCTAATAACGTTTCCAATCCCTTGAACAATGACACGCTAATGCAGTGATCACAAAACAATTCCAGTCCCTGTGGAGGCTCTCTTGCTGCGAGCAAAGACAGCACTTCAACAAGCATTTCCTGCTGGTTTGGATATGTTTTGGCGTGAGGTTATTTCAGAGCTGCCTTGAAATGAGCTGCAGGACTCCCAGAGGCAGACGAGGATAGATGAATTTATTCAGCCAGAGTTAATGAAATACTCGGCTCTTTTCTCTGTCTTTCAGTCTGCCAGCATCCAAACAACAATCTTTTTTTTCTTTTTAAGAGCTGGCTGGATGGCTTGAAGTCATATGTCACAGACAAAATTGCATAGGACTTGCTATGTCTGCACATTTAGGCCAGGTTTTAGTGGTTTGTTTGTTTTATCATTTTTCGTCTTTGGTCGCTTTGTCTTTCTCTCAAAAATTCTGAAAATGTCCAATTGCGCTCTTGTTCTGCCCAAAAAAGGAATTGTTTGAAACTGTAACTTCTTCTCACTCGAGCTGTCACAAAGCCACCAGAGCTGATTTAATAATTGTGACACAAGTTAAACGATACGGTGCAGTATGTCAGCTTGGTGTGAAATGTGTCTGCTCCATTTCCACCAAAGACAGGATGAGACTCCGCGCTCCTGCTGGCATAGTGATATGAAACTGAGGAGTCTCGTCTCTATCTCAGCTTTGAAACCACAATTATTCAATATGTGTATGTGTATGTGAAAGATACTTTTTAAATGTTCCTATGTTAGGATTTAGCCTCCTCAAAGTTCAGAAAAGTAAAGTTTGATTATTTTCTATTAGGATTTGTTATTTTTGTGTCCGTGTCTCGTCTCCTTTCCAGATTGAGGAGAGGCGCTCCTCGACAGGAGGCTCCAACGACACCAGCTGTGTGTTTCTGGTCAACCGGCCGTACGCCCTGATCTGCTCTACCGTGGCCTTCTACGTCCCGTTGGCTCTCATGGTCCTGGCCTACCAGCGGATCTACGTCACCGCCATGACCCACGTGCGGCAGATCGAAACACTGCAGCGGGCCGGCTCTGCTCCCGTCACCGGGACGACCCCGGTTATGACCGTGAGGTCCTCCACTTCCTCAGATCCGTCGGAGCACTACCGCCTTAGGACAACGACGGGCTCCTCGTCCTCAGAGCAGGCTCCCATAGCGAACAGCCGCATGCGCATCGAGACCAAGGCGGCAAAGACGCTGGCGGTTATAATGGGTTGTTTCTGTCTATGCTGGGCGCCGTTCTTCATCACCAACGTGGTGGACCCCTTCATCCATTACTCAGTGCCCTGGCAGCTGTGGACAGCCTGGCTGTGGCTCGGGTACATTAATTCAGGGTTGAACCCTTTCCTGTACGCCTTTCTGAACCGGGCATTTCGGAGGGCGTTTCTGGTGATCCTCTGCTGTGGGGATGAGCGGTACGCACGGCAGGGGAGCTGCTCCTATGGACACACCCAGAGAGCGTACTCGGCTGCGTCGGTCAACGGGACGTCTATGGCACTGAGGTAAACGCACGGTAAAGGCACACACCTGCACCTGTTGTTGTGAACATTTGAAAGCGTGCGTTGTATGTGTGTGTTGTCCTGCTGTCCTCCGTGTTAGAAGTCCATCAAAGGAGAAATCAAGACCTCAGGCGGGAAACTGGTTCTTTTGTCGTCGAGACGAAATGTGCATTAACTGTGGACCGAGTGCCAGTGGGCTGTTGGAAAGTCGTTATTTTTTATTGTATTCATATGTCTTTGATGCACTTCACTGTCAAATTGAAAAGAGAATGACAGATTGGACTGTTATTTGTTCCTTTGCCAATCTATTTGTCACCACAACCTGCTTTTGTTCGGTTGCAGAAATTTCAAAAGTTAGGCCAGTCGGCCCAATTCTGCCGTTGACCTGCAGAAGTCTTATGGGTGTAACATGGACTTCACATTCATCAGTACAAGATGACACACTGTATAAATTACTAATTGGTGGCATAGATTAGGTTATATTCAATGTCTTCCTTTTTGAAGACATTTAGATTATTAAAACATGATTTGATTTAGTTTCATTCATCTCTGCAGCCTGTGGATCATAGATTGGTCCATCATTGGTGGTGCATCAAAACCAGCAGCGAGACAACATATCATGGGTTGGATGCAAGCCATCACCTTATTTGATTTAAGTCATCATTTCTCGTATGTGTCATACCCTAATGTGTAAATAATAGATATGAACAGGCTGTGCCTTCTCTAGAAATAAATATTCAGGGTCAAAGCAGCTGTGGTCTTCTGCAGATGGAACATCTTAAAAAAAAAAGAAAGAAAAGAAAACTGTTCTGGACTCAAGACTTGTGTAAAATTAATTTAATAGTCGAGTCATTCAATTTTGGAGCATGGTGTGTACTCCTATTATAGAAATGAGGTCAGCTCATGAGCTGTGTCATATGCTTTTCTTTCTATCATGACCCATCAGGAAATGGGATCTAAGCTGAGCTGTCAGGATAAGGAAGATAATATCAGGTTTTAGCGCAGATTTTGGCACACATGCTGTATTTTGTGTACATAGATGTTATATAGTGCTTTAACTTACTTGAACTTATAAGCATGTACAGCAATAAGGAAGCTGTGGAGGTAGATGGAGTAATAACAGTAACAACAGCATGTAGCTTGTGGAGTTTTACAATCAGACGACATGCTAAAATCCTTTATACTCTGAAAAAAATGCACTCCGACATGGAAAAGTGCAATGGAAGTCTACTCCGTAGATGGAAGTCGTTAATTCTAAGTCAGCAACTTCCGCTCTAAATGCGTCCCAGTGCATCTGCATAGGAAAACATGGACGCCTGCAGCAAAGTGATGTTTGTATGGCAAGTATCTCAGCTTCACAAGCATCACTTTGCCGAAGGCGTCCATGTTTTTCCGAACAGATGCACTGGGATGCATTTAGATCAGAAGTCCGGAAGACTGACCTGGAATCATCGACTTCCAATTTGCAATGATCTGCAGCATCGGCCTGCAGAGCTCTTTGTGTTTATTCAAAGTTTTTTTTTTTATATTTAACGTGTTACGTGTGGGAATTGCACCAAATTGGACAAAGCACTGACTTTAAACTGCATTGCCTTTGTATTTATTGCTTTTATAAAGCCCTCAGTGAGTAAAACTGACACCTAAATAAAATGCTTGCCGTCCTGAAAGTAAACCCAATGTTGCTTTAAATAATATGAGGCTTCTCAAGTCGTTTGCCACTGAGCTGTAGTGTTTTCTTGAGCTTAGTGTTGAACCTCAGGGAGGATGGATTGAATTTTTCCAAATTTGTCTTATATCACAGATCGCAATATTTAATTGAATGATAATGAATGATAACATAGCGATAGTCCAACATTCTTTTAATTTTACAGCGGGTTTTCTGTTGACGTTAATGGTGGTGATTGAGTTGACGTCTGTGTTTGTGTTCCCCTTCTCGTGGGGATGATGGAGGAGGTGACCTGTTTGTGTCTGCGCTGTTTAACTTTAACACAAGTACTTTACTGCTGGAGAAACAGAGGCATACGCACTTACACACACAAACACACAGTCACACACACACACACACACAGCTGACAAATTAATTCATACGAATGATGTACAAAGCAGGTATGTGAGTGAGACATCCTAAAAATCAAAAAAATGGTGCATGCAAAAACACACACATGCAATGCTTTGTGCACGCAAGTGCGTGTGCGTGTGTGTGTGTGTGTGTGTGTGTGTGTGTGTGTGTGTGTGTGTAGTTTGTAGAGAGGACGCTTGCTGACCTTCTGCCTCTGCTCCAGTCGTAGTGGCTTCTGTGTGCGTTTTTGGGATTTTCTGCCGGTGTGTGTAGGAAACAAAAAAAAGACAGTTTTAACTCCAATCTGATGTCCTCTCTTAAAAATCGGTCTCGGACAGAAAACAGGCTCAGACAATCAGATAACAGCCAACAGCACACTGGAAACTGAAATTACTGGAGGAATCCTGACAAGTCATTTTGTCTGTGCGTGGATGGTGTATGTGTCCGTGTGGGTGTTTTCTCTGCCGTGCAGTTTATTACAAAAAGTGTCTCCTGTTTTTTTATTTATTCTTGTGTGAATGCGCTTTTGTGCACACTTGGCAACAATCTGTCAGTTTGTAAGACATGGACCCATAAAAGGCAGATTATTTCTTGTAAAGATGCACCATTCATCTTCAAAATCTGCTAGCAGCCTTCCAGCATCTTATAAAACACTTCAATTAGGGGAGACAAGTCGGATAAAGAAAAGATAATTTTTTTTTTTGTGTTTATTATTAACAGACGATTTGTGATGATGAAGTCTTGACAGAGTCTTTGGACTCTACAGGGAGATTTATAATCGAGGGGCGTCTGCCCTGAGCAGCAGCAAGATAAATCCCCCCGAGGAGTCCAGACCTGGTGGTGGTGGTGGTGGTGTCTGATGAGGCTGATAGAATAATGAGTTGATGAAGCTGATGGATCTGCAAAGACTGGGAGATGTCGAGGTGGAGCTACTGAAGGTTGAGAGACAATCATATTTAAAAAAGAGACAGCAGCAAGATGATAGGCTAACGATGTCATGGTTTCGTTGTGCTTATTGGTTAGAGGAGACCAGCGGATCTAAACAGCTGATATCATGATTGACAGCCCCGAAATTATGAGTGAGCATGCCTGAGGAGTGACTGGCAGATGTATGAGATATAAACTACAAACCTAAGCAGACAAGAGTATAGTCTGCCTGACTGAATTTACACGAGAGCTTCATTTGTTTGTTGTTGTTTCCATGCTCAGCAATAAATAGTCTTCTAGTTTCTGCTGAAGTCTGGTCACAGATGAAGAACATTTGTTTCTTGGTCATTTTCAGCCAGTCACCAAGTTTCACGTCTCTGCAAGTTGATTCAGATGAAAATGAACAGTTACTGCCGACAGGGAAGAACATCAACACAAAACTTGATAATACTTTGGGAAATAGTCAGCAGTAATATGACAAGTACAGTATACACAATTTGAATCAATAAGGAGAAATATTTAAAGCCACCAGTATAGTACTATAAGATGACAGTGAATACAAAGTGTTTGAACTTGTAGCTGTAAAAGTCTTGAATTTTTAGATAACATTGACTTCTGTTTTTTTTTTTCTTTAGAAGAAAAAGGTTTGTGAATTTTGGCTTATGACTCTGTAGCCGACTCCGGGCTACTCGCGGGTCCTCCACAACACACAACAGCGTCTCCAGCAGTTAGGTTGACACCAACGTATTTTATTAAGAATTTCAACAAACAATTCACACTGGCCTGTGTGCGCTCTCGGAGCTCACACAGGCCTGTGTGCATGAATCAGCCCGCCTCTCGTGGGCTGCTGTTCCTCTTCCTCCGTCCTCTCTGTGTCTCACCGGCCCCCGGAGCTCCAGCCTGCTACTGCTTAAAGAAATGAGGGATAATTAGCAACAGGTTACAGGTGTGCCAATTACCCCTGGCACTGTTCCCCTGAACCCCTCCCACAGATCTCTCCCCTGCAGCGGAGCACAGGCCACGCCCACCACCACGGACCCACTCGACATTCCTGCTCCGCGAAAACAAAATGTGTTCATGGGAGAAGCAGCGTTGTTGTTTTCCACGATTGGTAATCTTGAGGTTGTTTTTCCTGAGGCAATTATGTCACCATCGACATATAATGCTCCAGCAGTGGATTGTAGACATTGTATTTTGTGTTTAGAGTCATATCAAAGACTTAGTGTCGTGCCAAGTAGAGAAAGTAGAAAAGACATCGAGACCATCTGAAACAGGTTAACGCTGTTGAGTAAATATCGTCACATTATCCCCAGGGGCCTTGAGTTGCTCCAGAAGATAGTGAACACCGTCCTTGGACAGTATGTTAGTCTTTGTTCACTCTATGAGAAAATGACCCTACCTCTCACTTGATCTAAGTAAACATTGTAAACATGAGTTTATGGCCTCAATTGCTGGTTTCAAGCCTTCTTCGATACAGCGCGATGTTCATTTAGTAAATTATGCTCCCATTTAGAGTAAAATAGAATATAAAGCAGGGTATGCTTCAGGGCCTGGCTACATCGTGATTGACAGGTCGTTACCACGTCGTTGTCCGGTTTGGGAATTATCCGTGTTTTTCCAGTTCATGAAAGTTAATTGTAATATCTTTGGTCCGTATATATATAACCATATAGTCCACAAACCAAAGGGTGTTGTCACAGTTATGTCACGATGACTACGTCCACTTCTTATATATACAGTCTATGGTTGTGTATCATCGGTTATATTTGCTGCAAAATAAATCTATTGCCCCATTTGGGGAGAGGGGTTGGGGGGGGGGCAATGAATTTGAACTCAACTTAATTATCTGCCAGTATACTCTTGTTATCTGGGGCAACACAGTTTTGAAAGATCAAACAAGTTGTTGTAAGATTTGCTACTTTCATAACACAGGGCTCTCCCCGTTACTACTCGCTGACACTTTATGAATTCTGTGAGTCCTCCTCAGAGGTAGCTTGTTGTTGTTGAACGTGTTGAAGGTCTTGTGGTCATCGTGTTTTAATATGTGGCCGCCAAATCTTCTGAAACAAGTTTTAATCTCATTTCTCTTCTGTTAATCTGTAGTTTCTCCGCGACTCTCTCAGCTCCGTCATCTTACCTCCTTCAGAGCAGCTGACATCAATACCTAAAACAGTGTGGGCTGAATGTGTGAGCTTCCACTCCAAAACACAAGCATGGGAGTGATTCAAACTAGAGTGAAAGGTGCAAAGTGAGGGGTTGATGGTCTTAATGTGCACAAATCAGAGCCCAGATAACAGATTAGCGACCAACACATTGGGCCTTGCTATTAGAGGCAAACCTGGATACATGCACATTTTCCCTGCCATATAACAAAGTAGCATGTAGTTAGACATTTAGGCGAAGCCAGGAAGGGCTATCATAAAAACCTTTTCCTCTTAAGTGTCAAGCGTCTGGTGAGAAAAATAACAAGCTACAACTCAAAATGTCCAACTCTTCCTGTTGCAGTTAATCAACTTTACTGTGATCCGTCCTGAGTTCCCCCTTCGGCTCTGCATGGAGATCTCAAGTCCGGTTGAATTCCACAAATAACACTGTTATTGGTCGTGTACAATCCGTGTGATTGTTATGCGCTTCAGCTCTCTGCCAGTTAATGCCAAAGCAGAGCGCAGAATGTCTCACTGGAGCGAAGGTACATGTGGGAGTAAGACGACTACTTGGGTCAAGGCCCTGCCGCCATGCTCAATCAATGCTGTTTTACCATCAGGAATCTTGTCATGTTTTGATTATTAAAACAAGCTAAAGCATTCAGCTCCATATATGGAAGTTATATGCAGCAGGCAAGAAGACAAATGAGCAGTGGGAGCAAAAATGCAATGTAAAATAATACACACTATAATAATAACTCACTAAAATAATGAAACCAGAAAGGTATTACACACAACATAACTGATTGTTGGGTTTTCTTAAAGGGGCAGTCCACTGATTTGTACACACACAGGATCAATTTACTAGTCAGGAGGAGCCCAGCTCAGCCTGTCAAAAAAAAGATGTGGAAAGTCTTCTGTCTCTGGACGAGCTTTTGTCAAGTCCGGGAATTCAACCCCAGTGATGGACAAGCCTGCGTTGTATAAACCGGAGATGTGGAGTGTTGAAGATGTTGGTATTTACCAGGCAGGGGGTGTAAGAAAGCAAGTAGCATTATGGATCCAGGTTTTGGGTGGAGCTTGACCGATTCTAGGGACTAAAGGTTTGGATATTTTAGCTTTCATTTATTTTTATTTTTTTAAGCTATCCAAAGTCTCAAGGCTCCAGCTGTGGTATGATATTGTTGGAAAGAGAATCCAAACTAAAGACTAAGCTGCTTCTTCTCATCCTCGCAAAATAGTGTCCCAAAATAGGTCCGTCTATTCCAAACCTTGATTGAGGACGCATGGTTTCATCCTTCGGGACTCTGTTAATTTGTTAATGAACGGATGACCACTTGTTGCTCTCACGTGGTTTATCCTTCACATAAGCAGGAGAGTGCAATCTTGCGTGTCCCAGAATGCCTGGAGCCACGCAATGTCAAAATCATAAAAAACTAACCTGGTTTTTAAAACTCCTCCTGATTGTACAGGCTGCAGCCCATGGTTTGAGCATGTTGCGTCGACCACAGACACTAAGTTTAGACACACAGGCCGGAGAAGTGTAAACACTCCAGTCTGTGATTTATTATGAGGCTTACATGGTTTATTATTGTTTGAGTGAGACCCCAAATCCCCCCAGCTGCTCCTCTCTAACTTTCACTTTTCTCCCTCTGTCTTGTTTCTTACCCAGACGATTTTGATCTTCTTTTCTTCTTTTTCGTCCCTGCCTCTCATCTCTAGCTCTAAATAAAGGAATTACTGTTCATCATCATATTTTATACGACAGCAAATGGATAAAAAAAAAAAAAATAGGAAAGAAAGTGAGAGAGTAAAACGTGAAAAACTCACATCTAAATGATAAAAAAATAAGCATCAAATATAAGTTGTTGGTGTCCTGACTGCATCAGCTGCTGTAGTTTCTCTTTCTCCTCAATTTGAGATGTTTGGATGTTCTAAACTCATCTGTGATTCTAAATGAAACTCATCTCTCCATCAGTCTCTTGGCTTTGCTCTCCTCTGAAACAGTTTCCTTGGTGACAAATTGGACAGAAGAATGAACCCACCTGGGCTAATCAGCTCTTTGAAATTCAATTAGGCAGTCTTTTTTCTGTGAGGGACAAAAGACTCGCTTTGTTTTTCTTTCTTTAAAAAATGGTTTTGGTCACGGAGGGCCTTCTGGGTGTTAGTGCACTGATTTGAAACTCAGACTCGGCTCCGCATTTAGTGAGCCTTTATACATGTGACAAATGTAAATACAGAATGTCAGTAGAATAGAAATCACAAAAAAACAACAATATGTATTCAGCTACTATCTGTCTGTGCAGGTATCAGATACTGTGTTGCATAGAACAGTAAAGGATTAAGCACATTTACAATAGGCCTTATGTCATGGAAGACTTGTTGAGTAGGAAAAGCACAGGTGTAAATGGGGAAATGAATGGTGGCTCAATTTCATTTAGCTGTTTGAGTTTCAGGATCCTGCTATAAAGAAAATGTCATTGTTGAAGTTCGTAGCAACACCTGGGCTTTCCTACAATGGAGTCAATGTCCGTGGTTAAAAAAAAAGGCCTATTAGACCTTCAACTTGGGGGCAGCATAAACAAGATGTAAACACTAACACCAATATTCACTGTCCTTTTAGCTCTGGTTTTGGTCTCTACTAACTCCCGAGGGACCGCTTCACCATCTATTCGCTGACTGTGTCTGTCTGCCGTTTGGTTCTGGACAGCCAATGTAACGGGGATTTATCAGAGCATTTTTTAGCTGAGATATAACCACAAATAAATCATTAAGGAAGCTGTGGGAGTGAACCAAAACTGTCCAAAAAAACAAAACAATGAGCTGAAAGAAGCTAAAATGCTCCATAGAGCTGAGAGGACTTCTAATTGATTGTCAATATAAACTGCAGGACTTCACCTCAGCTGACTGTCGGCCAGACTCAGAGATTCTGCTGGGAACAACACAGAGCAGGAAAATGAATCCTAACTTCATTTCAGCACATTGAGACATTGTGAGTGAACTTTGAATCAGATCTGCTGCCAGGCTTCTGAAGGGGCTTCTGAGGACTTACACTACCGCGGTTTCCCATCGTTCTGCGAGCACGCTCAGTCCCTCAGTGTTACCTCTGCAAAATGCTGACGCGCCGTACATCTTTTCCGTCCGACGTCACCATCAGCAACACGAGGAGGAAACTACTGTACGATGATGAGTTAAGGCTGTGATCACACCTGCGAACAGTCCAAATGATTCTGGAAATGTCAGCTTTGTTGCTTTTTGTTGTGTTTGGTTTCTTTGGGTGCCGACGGCCTCGTTTTTAGCCGACTAGAACTTGTTAGCAATAATCACATGACTCACAGGCAGTCGATTTTACATCCTGCCAGGTTAGACAAACAAATGCGCTGCAACAAATCTGATGATTCTTTTTTTTTCTGCTTAACTTTCCATGCATGAGCACCTGCTGCTAATCCCATGCCGCATCTATTTTCTGCTACCCATAATCCCTTGTGTTTTGGGGTTATTTCCTGTAGTTGGAGTGAATCACATGTTCTTCCCTGTTATTTTGCTTTATGTTTTGAGAACCTCGGGGTCGGACAGCTGTGTATATATGTGGATATATAGAGCGAAACAGTTCGGCCTCCCATATGATATTATAAAGTATATGGTCAACTTTACAGCAAAACAGTTGAGCTTCAGTGGTGTTGTAAAGTCCGTGACCTTGACCTGCTGACCTTGTTTTAGCTTCAGGTGACTCACATACTTTACATTTCTCCGTCTGCTCAAAAGAGAGCAAAACACTGGACTTGTGTCTGATACGGACGGACAACGGCTCAGTTTAAATCTGTCATAAACACGGGCAGTCGGCATGTGTAGTGTGCAGCAGAGCTGATATTGAATTCGGGGGATGAGGTGCAGGCATTCTTCGGATTTGTTATGTTCCTTTTGTTTTCACTGTTCTCATCATGTGTTTTTACTTTGAACTCTGTCTGCAGAGCAAAATCCCCCCAAAAAGGAGCAGCGCAGTTCCGAATGTTTTTTAGGAATGCGGCCATTTGAACTTGACGCTCGACATCTTGAATTGCTTACAAATAAATATGTCTTCTAATACATTTTTGATGACCCGCCATGTCTCATATTAACTTTCTGTATTGATTTTGATAAAAGCTGCAGCTTATTGCTGTGTTTTTTTAATAAATATATATATATATATATATATATATATATATATATATATATATATATATATATATATATATATATATAACCATGAGGCTGACAGTAGCCTAAACATGAAGCGATTAAAGCATAAAGGTCTTGGTGTAGGCAGACTGCAGCGGAAGCCAAACTGGGCCGCCTCATGAATCTGATTAGCATGTGTCATACTTACTTCATTACTCTTTCTCAGCACACACTCACTTTGAGCTCACATGCTCTTGTGTGTGTGTGTGTGTGTGTGTGTGTGTGTGCTGTATTTATTAACATTGGATTGTATGTATTTTTACAACAGCCAGATTTTTCTTTCTTTTTACATAAGTCACACATATACATATACATATAACTGAGCTCGGCCTCAGCCATCTGCTGCTGGTCGCTGAGCTGCTCCACTTTGATGTTACTCACTTTGTGGAATCAGGTGTAGCCACTGAAGAGAGAAAGAGCACTTCTTATTTACTTTCTTCCTCTCCTGCCTTTCTGAGATTTTCTGTGTGCTGTAAGCCCTCCATTGAACCAGGCATTTAAGTTTTTTGTGAAAATTGTATTGCGTTGAGTGTCTTTTTTTTCCTACTATTTGTTTCCTTAGCAACAGCAAGCAGGTAGGAGAAAATGATGAACAGTTTTTTTTTTTTAAAACTCATGGGTTAGTCATCAAAATGGGTCACAGACCGATTTCACTCTAATGCACTTGATAGATAAGAGAATTGCATCCGACAGCCTTTACCTTTAAAAAGATATTTGACTTTGGGAACAACATCTTTGCGTAAACGCAAAAAAAAAATGTTTTAATGATAGTCATCATTCCATGAGTCCTTTTTTTTCTCTAGAATAGAAGATGCTGTTTTCAGATTATATTTAACTCAATATGAAGCATAATAAAACCTAATTTGTTCAGTTATGGTTGTCGAGAAAGTATTCACAAACTCAGAGGACTACTCGCTAAATTTAGATTTTGCAGATCTGGGCCCTTTAATATATCTGCGTTAAAGGGGACATTTAAGCCCATTTTCAGGTTTACAATTGTATTTTGGGTTTCTACGAGAACATGTTTACGTGCTCGTTTCAAAAACACATTATTTTTCTCATTCTGTCTGTCTCAAAATACCTGTATTCACTCTCTGTCTGTCTCTCTTAAAGACCCCCCTCAAAGCCCAGTCTGCACTTTTCCTGAGTGACATTGCAAACAATTAGTGCATGATGTGGCTGCAGTATCCAGACCTTTTTTTCAGAAGTAGATGCTCCAAGAAAAAAATACTGAAACCAAGAAAAATCACACATCTTGGGCTATCTACCATCCTATTCTATGCTTATTTGAAGGGAAATGAGGATTAGAAATAATGTGACAAACCTTATAATCGCTGCTGTCACCATCATTTTGGCACCTAAAATTTATGTTTTTAGAAACATTGACCTGCAGAAATTTGGTTAGATTTGGATTCCATCAGAAGTCAGTGGCAGGCAACACGTCTGCAGAGAGCGTGGATGCATCCCAAATTAGTAAAAAGGCTGTGTGTGTGCGAGTGAGATTGCGTATGCGTGTTTGATTGACAGAAAGTTGCGGTGTTGTTTTGTCGGAGGTGCACAGTGCTGACGGGCCAGTAGTTCTGCAGTCCTTAGAGCGCGGTCCAACATCTCTGGTTCAGCCAGATAAAACTCTGGCTGTACGTCAATCACTTTATTTTAGTTTAATTGAGTTTTATTAAATAAAAACAACCTTCACCCTTGGGTGCAGGTAGAGATGGCGATTGGATAGCTCAGGTGATGGCAGATATATACAGCTTGTAGTTGATGGTGTGAAGAAAAAGTACCAAAAGTACCAAAAGCACCGAGACAAGCTTTGAGAAGTTCATCTAAAACAATAAACATTTTGCACGAGTCACAAGATGAAGTAAGGTTTTATGATTTGACAAGAGTTCACCCAACTAAAAGGACATATTATGAAAAAATACAAATAAGAAACAAATGATCTTTTATTTTGACACGCAACACATGCAAACACGCAGACAGTGACACTGACAGTTAGACGGTGTCTAATAGAAGCAACATCTCACTATCAGGTCCATCTCTGAACAGGAAGTGAGGTGGTTTAACTTCAGTGGGATGATGGGGGATCAGGTCCAAAACTCCATCAGATAAAACTATTTGCATTTGTCTCAAACAAAACAAACTCTGTTTGACGGACGGTTGGGATTTTCTTTGTTTTCTTTAGAGCTAGTGCTTGCTATATGACTGGAGTCTGCACAGACACACAGAGACAGCACCGGAGCTGTGTGATATGGACAAAACTGATATTGCATAAGTATGTTGAAGAACCACGCTTAACAAATAGACTGAGCTGCATAACCCTACACAGTATGATTTAAATGTTTCTACTTAATTACATATCCTCTCTTTTGTTCTCCTTTCATGAGATTCTAATTACGGTTTTCTCCTGTTTTTAGAATCTTCCAGCATGAGTATGACATAACTGAAAGATTCGCTGTAGATACTGAGATTCAGATGGAGAGGAGGGAACGCGCTATTTACCCCGAGGGACCAAATCAGAGAGAAAACACTTGCCAGTGAGACGCTAATAGAAATGAGTGTGTTGTTAATTCTTATAAGATCTGTCGGGAGATGGTGTCGGGTCATTGCATGGAAATATGTCTTCGTTCCGAATTGCTGCCACTTCATCATCCACAGCAAAACAGCAGAAACATGACACGCAGAGGATTTTCTGTCCTAGAAACCCAGATCGTGCTCGTGAAGGGGCTGCAGGACACCAGTGTGAAGTGATGCTGAAGTCTGTGGTTCTTTCAGTCAGTGTCAGTGTAGCGATCCTGGAGCTCAGACTTCAACACATGCATGTACGTTGTTCACTGTGTGGTCAGTAACAAAGAGAACTGAGCGTCTCAGGTTCCTCAGGTTTTGATGTTAGAGGAGGAATGCATCTTGGATTCTTTTGGTGTGTGTACTGTGTGAATGCTCGGCCTGTCCAGAGTTTTGGGATTTGTTTTAGCACGCTGTCTATTTATGAGCTGATGGTCTGTTGATGTCTCTCAATGTTTTCATTCCGTTTTTGGTCTCTTGGAAGAGTGACTCGGGGTTTTGGAACAAAAGCGTCTCTGAAACGAGGCGGGCCTGGATGAGAGCAGAAGATGAGCTCTTTTGCATTTACCACAG
Organism: Ophiodon elongatus; assembly: GCA_016806645.1. Classification (NCBI taxonomy): domain Eukaryota; kingdom Metazoa; phylum Chordata; class Actinopteri; order Perciformes; family Hexagrammidae; genus Ophiodon; species Ophiodon elongatus. The sequence goes on along the minus strand of JACSYO010001218.1, from coordinate 1,921,138 downwards.
GGAGCAAAACTCATTTCAGGGAGGAGGAAGGAAGTGACATTGTTTACAGAAGTGTGCAGAAAGAAATCTGGGTCTCTAAAAGCCTGTGATGTATAATTAATATGGCCGAGTGTCCACTATCTAACATGTGCTCTCCATTACCGCGGGAGGAGCTCGCATATCGGAGCTGAGTGGTTCTGCTTCCTTCCTGCTTCCTTTTTTTGGACGGCGCGTCAACACAGTTCAGGTGATTCAACCTTTTAAAACTAGATCCAGCAAACTTGGATTTTCGACTCCCAGCTGACCCGTCCAACGTAATGCGTTGTACTGGAAACGGTGAAATCCCTACTGGCCCAGATTCCAGTTTGTCTTCACGAATTCACGCTGCCAATTAGACGATGAATTTCCCTCGAGTGCCGGAGCTGTCGAAGCAACGCTTCAGTCGTTCTATTTATGTGCGTGTGGACACATAAATACACACACACAACTGTTTCAGTGTGTGTAAGGGCCGAAGTTTAAGTATTTGGTTCTTCATTTTATTAAATTAAAGCATTTGGACATGTATCAGTTTGTTAGTGATACCATGTGCTCAGACTAAAGTTTCCAAAGTACAATATGCCTTCTTGCTTAGGTAAATGTTCTCAGTTTGTAATCAAAACGTGTGAAACCTGCAGTATCTCATGGTGGAAATGAGTAGTTTGCTTAGACAAAGCAAAACTAGCTCCTCCAGTAATATCCTCAGGGATCCTGTGGGAAAACGCAGCTTATCTTCTTTCCCCATCAGCCTCGTTACTTCAGCCCCCAAAGCGAGGAGATAAGAGTTAAATCTGATTATTCAATGTCCCCGAAAGATATTAGCGCTAAATTAAAGGAACAGAAACCTCTCTTGTATCTGGTGTTGATCTGTCTTAAGGGCATGGGTACAGATCATATGACAGGACAGCATTGTTGTTTTGTGAATTTTTACCTTCTGGAGTGTTGTACAAAATGGGAATATGAAAGGGTGCACGGAGCGTGACGGGTTTTCTATAGGGAAAGATTGATCGAGTTGATTGTGTCTTTTCTTGGCATGAACATTCCAGCTCCTATATTTTCTTGAAGCATGCATGAATCCTAAATAAGGACAGGTACTGACAGCTTTGACACAATTACGAACAAAATCTGGTTCTCATTAAAAAAACTAATATATGGCTCAGTTGCGGTGTCTACCTTATAATGGTTTGAGTTCAGGATTTAATGGGCATAATAAAAAAAAGATTTTATAAACTTCCTGTAAGAATGAAAGTGCAGGATTTGCCTCTAATAAATTAAAAGCTTCTGTATTTAAAAAAAGAAAAAAAAAGCTAAATATTATTTATTTGTTAAACATCCTGTCAACACATCAACACGTATCATAATACATTTACATTGAAACATCGTCAACAGCTTGAAGCAGAAGAGGCTATGGACAACACACAGGCAGGAGAGGAAACGGCCAACGTACACAAAAACTAAAGCAATAAATATGGTTTCAAAAACCTCATCTGAAATGCCATGTCAGTTAAAATCCCCTGTTTCCCCCACAAGAACAAAAAATCCCCGTAAAATTCAGTTCAGAGAGTCTGAATTTCCTCCTTTCTCACGATCTTTTCCTCAAGCATGTAGCTTTCTGATGTGTGTTTTGATCTACTGTTTCAATTTGTCAGGCTGGAATTTTGCCACATATCAAACCAACTGACGGATAACAGCAAATCTGGCAGCACGTAGGCGCCAGATGCAGTTATGAACAGTAAGTTGAATACATGACCTGTAGTGGGCTGTTTTTAACTTGGCTTTTTTTCTGAGAGCTGCCTCTCAGGAACTCAGTCATGTTTCCAGTGACAGATATCGAGTTTGTGGATTGAAGAAATTGTAATCATTTGTCTTCAAAGTATTTAAAAGTCATTGAATGGCATTAGTACTACATGAGATTTGTGTTGATCCAGACAGTTTTTTGTCCCCATTTCTTGTAAAAAGTGCAACATCACTGCATCATTACCTGCATCGGTGCAACATGGCATATTTGTAGTTTATTATACATTACACTAATGAAAACATTCTTATTAATATCATATTCCATCTCTACCAAATATCCCCATAAGTCCTACACACCGGACGTCTAATTCAGCTTTTACTGTGCTGTGGGAGAGTGAGCGATCAACAGTGAGGCTGAAAAAAATGAGATCAAAGTAAAAACTGTCCGGGCTGGATTACACGCTGCATCATATCCTGTGAAGGCAATTTAAATCCAGCGTGGGAGTGGCGGACTCCACCACTCAACCACAATGAAAACTGCTATATAAAGAAGTTATTACTGAATTTAAATAGTTGCAGACTATAAATAGTGACCGCAATGGGGTTTCATGTCTTGACCATGAGTGAAGATATCTCCTTTCTCTCCTTCTGACCTGGGGGGAGACTTCGCTGTTCCCTACAAGTTTTTATTTTTTATCATAATTGACAGCTGACACAACCTCACAAAACATTTCACTGCCATCAAACTGAAGCAAATGATGGAAGATTACCAAAGTGCACATGTATTGCAAGAGAAATCCTTTCTTACCTTTTCTTTTTTCTCCAAATTGGACAGTAAAAAGCGAGACAGAAAGCCAGACAGATTGGAGGAGACACATGAGGGAAAGCTCTGGTGGGAGTTGACCACTAGATCTCTGGACAGAGTGAAGTTATATGATTTGATTTAACATGTGGGAAAATTCCAATAATCTCTTTCCCTCTATGACTCTGGAAATGATCTGTAATGGGGGGGCTGTTGAAATCTTTTTTTACGCTATAGATAAAACTTGCCAAATTGAAGCTGCTCTTTTCGTGGTTGAGAGCTGCTACACTGAACTCCAGACATATGTACAGTGTATGGAACTCATATATTTAATGTGTATGTGTTTAAGTGTCGTATATCATCTGGTATACGTATAGTCAAAACATCTGCTTCAGGCCCTACGGAGGAGATTTAAGGATAACATGTTTGTGTTTTGCTTATGAACAATACCATATAAATAAGTCCGCGAAGTGAATGTGAATTAATTTGTGGTGATAAGAAGTATAAACAGCAGCTTTGCTCTGTGAGCCGTATATTAGTCTTTTGGTCAAACTGTACATATGAATTTAAATGTGAGTCAATCTTAAACTGGAGGATGAAATTGAATCCAAAATGCCCCCAAGATGTTAAGGAAAGCATTACCTTAATGATGCTAATTGTAAGCGTGAATTTGTTTATGACTGAATTAATGTTGCTTTGATCTTCATCCCTACAAAGATGCTGCATTTAGTCTTCACATAATGCCGTGCAGGGTCAGATCTCAAGGATAAGCGGGGTTTTGTTATGCCTCATTAAATGAAAAAATTAAAAAATGAAATCATTTTACAAGAGGGTCTATTTGAGGATTTCTGCATGATAATTTGATTAAAATAAACTCCTAATTTTCCTCAAGGCAGTAGGGACAGCTGGGGCTGGCAGACGCTTGTTGTTGACTTGAATTCACTCTTTGCCGCGGTGCCTCCAGATGAACGTCCTTACAACTTAAGATCTCGGCTGATAATTGCCAGATTTAGATTATTTCTTTTTTGCTCCATAACCAGGAGGTGATTGTTGTCACAGTGCAAACAGGAACTGCTCGTAGCCAGAGCGGAACGACCTCTTCATGATTTCAGATGTGCCAACATGCAAAAAGATGGAGGTGTACTGAGGTTTGAGTCAGTTCAATACCCGATGACACAGCCAAGTTTATCCTCACTAACTTTTCATCAGTTTTCACCAGGGCCGTCTCAAAATGACATGCTAATGGTCCAAGAAAGCTTACATTGTGATAGGATTTTGTTGGCAGCTAAACTCATAGCTATGTGAATGAGAAGTATAAATGACAGTACAAAACTATTGAACGCGGAACTATACAACTTCTAACAACTTTTGGTGTAATCCGATCCAGATATTTTTTGGGAAGTAGATACAAAGAGTAGCTCTGCATCACACCCCTAAAAGATACTTATTGTAGGATACTTATTATTGCACGGAAAAAAAGCAAATTCTGCATTCATTTTTATGGTGCTGTAACATCTGTCTACAGATGAAAAACAGCCTTTAGTTTAACTCTGGGCCCATTTACAATTATTTGTAGTTCGTTTGTTGATGTGCTTTGTCCTTGTTAAATAACGCAATAAATAGATAATTAATATATTGCCGTAGCAGCTTTGTGTTTATGAAAACCAGGAGATGGAAAACCCAGGTTCATCTTACTTGATTAAAATAAAAATGAATATACATCCTCTAAACTGTCAGTCAGTCTAAAGATCAGTAAATTAGTTTTTTATTGTATAAAATATTGTATATATGTCACAGTTCGGCTTCCCTTCTCTCCTGCCTCTCTATCTCTCACTCACCTAATCAGCTCATTCAGTGCACCTGTTAGTCACACCCACCTCGTCAGCTCAATCACTCTCACCTGCCCACTCTGAGGCTCCTACTCCCTTTAGTATTTAAACCCCAGTCTCACACACACTCACGGCAATATTACGTGTGTCCGTCGTACTGCTTCTGGGTCCTTACCACACCTATTACAATATAAATATTTATCTTTATTCCTTTGCAGAGTTACTTCAACAATGTGAGTTTTTAACCCGCTTAAAACTCCTCCTAGAAATTATATTCATATACAACTAATTATAATGGGTTACTTTGTTTTTGAAGACGAGAAAGAAATATTCTTTTGAGCGCATCTGTAAAATGTTCGTATTTAATGTCATCTACTCGTTTTCCTTACAAGAGTCACTCCAGACAACTCGGTAACCACGAAGTAAATGTCAAGAAAATATTGTGGTCTTGGTTCAGTATTTAAAGTCAGCTTAAGTTAATTCCAACTTGAATCTTGAATCATGTCGACCTTCTCACAACAGATTTTTTTTTCTGACCTTGAGTTTCCGGATCCAAACCCCACCAGGGATCCAGGACACTAACCACGGTTTCTGATGACGGTCTTGTGCTTTTTACAGCTATCTATCCACCCCAAGCAACACTTCCTCCACTGGAACAAAATGTTGCTGCGGTTACATTTCCCTCCACAACATATTTGCCAATGCATATTAGTAATTTGTATGGAGCAGAGCTAAACTTTTGTGGGGAGGTTTTTGACCTCAGACTCTAATTCCATGATTATTTGTATGCCTCCTTCCCTGAATTTCCCTCTCGGTATTATCTAATACTGATCTTTGGCTGTTGGCAGTCTCAGCCATGACTGTGTGACAGAGACAAAGTATGTTTAGACTGTAAACACACTCGCTGTCCAAAAAACAGAGTAAAAGTTACAGAACATTTTCTGTTTATACCCCCCCTCCCCCCTCCCCTCTCGCCCTGGTCAAGCCTCCACATGGGACCGAGTGTGTGTGCATTAGTGTGAGTGTGTGTGGTCACTGTAGTGAAGGGTCTGATAACAGCCAGCTAGTCACTGGGACTTACAAGAAGGAATCCACCCGGACTTCCGTTCAGGTGTGTGTGTGTGTGTGTGTGTGTGTGTGTGTGTGTGTGTGTGTGTGTGTGTGTGTGTGTGTGTGTGTGTGTGTGTGTGTGTGTGTGTGTGTGTGTGTGTGTGTGTCTTTTCCAGTATTCCCATGCTCATGAGGTCATACACTCCTCACACAGAGGCACAGATGACTTAAGTCCCCCACAGTAAAGGACTTTTGCCGCTTGAGGCTAGTTTAGGGTTTCCATTTGTACTGGGATTGAGTGTCAGTTTGAGTCAAGTTTAATTTACAGTTCAACCAAAGACGCACTTTCCTTTCCAAAGGAATTTAAACCACGGTATTTACCAATGTACGTTTCCCAAAATGCTGTTTATGACTATTACATCAATTAATTTTGAAGATAATATATGTAGAATGTTCTGTCACAATGTATAGTATCTGTGTATTTACTGTACTTGAAAAATAATAAAATCAATCCAGGCTGTAAAACCACCAGAACATCATGGACAAATGTCCATTCGGATTTTAAACAAACACATTCTGCTGCTGTTTTTCTTGAACTCAAGAACTCAGTCAACAGACCAATGAAAACGTACAAAACACACAGAACCACAAAATATTTTCCTTTTTGCTAAGTATTATTTTATAATGTCATTAGTAAACTAAACATTTTTTTTCCTGTCTCCCTCCACTTCCTCACTCTTGGCAGTAGACTTTACTGCCAACTTTGAGAAGAATGTCGACCGTAGTTCCCAGTCGCTCTTTACTCATTTCCCATGCCTCCTTCCTCTCCTCTCCCCACTGACTACTGCAGAAACTCTGCTTATTTCTACCCGCAGTTATGAGACTGTGTCTTGACCTTAACTTTTCCTCCTAACCTTTTCTTACAATACCAATCAAACCTTTTTTATTTGATTATTCGAAACAAACATTTTTATTTTCTTTTGTTGTATTAGTATTTATTTGATTTTTTTTTTCTTTTTCATTCTTATTGTGCCAGTCCTTCTGATGATGGATTTCTTGGTATCAGAGACATTAGAGTTTAAAGTCAGCAGGAAAACCTCAGACTGTCCTTGTACACTGTTCATACGCCTACAAAAACGTAATGCACTGTAATTTGTATAACACACGTAAATAATGAATACGTACAGTAATTCACGTAATCGTAAGCCGGGAAGGGTGACGTAGTGTAAAGTTTACTGAAGAGCTCTCTGTCTCTTTTTCAGGTTGTCATTCCTGCCAAATCGGAGCTACAGCGACAACGGGCGGACGATACTGGCCAACGAGCAGGAGTCCCAGGACTCTCTTGGACCACTTTGAGAATGTCTTGACAGAGCTCTGACATCATCAGCTGATGTGGGGGACCTTTGAGTTCGCTCAGAGACGAAAGAATTCTTGGCCTGTGTAATCTCAACAGTCTACTGTGAACTGACCTGAGACTGAGACTGGGATTATCTCACCTGGATAGTCACTGTATGATCCAGAATCCTCATGAGATGACTTTTTTTTTTTTTTTTTTTTACATGTATGTTGATGCTGTCCAGGGTCAGAGGCACTATTGCAGATGGTCCAATCTGACTAAATGAGATTTAACCAAATTGGTGCATACCAAAGCACTAGTTGTACTTGCGTCCATGGACTGAAACACTGCCAATATCTTTCCAGGTTCTCAATCTAAAACCCAGTGAACTGTGCTTCTCAGTCGGACATCAGGATCAGAGGATGTGAAGATGAAGTCAGAGGTCAAGCGTCAGAGGTCAAGCGCCACAGATCTACAGCAGACCGCACGCCAAACTCTGGCTAAAACGATGAGTGAAACAAGAGGCCTCTATTATGGCATCCCTGCATAGTTATGACAGAGGTAACTGCCAGCTGGTCACGCAGGTGACTGCAGGTCTTATTAAAGTTAAAGTTCAGTATGTGGTAGATCAGTTTGTATTCATGTCTTTTACCAGCATTGACAGCGATCTGAAACTGCTGAATGTAATGTCAAAAGTAGACGTGTTTTTTTTTTTGTTTTTTTTTTTTTTTTATCCTTCATTTCATATTCCATTTTGAAATAGGTGTAAACAAAACACCAAAGGGCCAGGATGTGAAATCAGAAAGGACCGACTTCACAGTCGGGCAGTTTGTGATGAAATACAGCGTCATATAAAACTTCTATCATTCACCATTGTGATGAAACACTTGCCGAAACCTTTCATGGCACATAAAATATTGTTGCACTTATCTCTGGCTGAAAGTTTCAAATTTGTTGCATGTCGTTCCACAACCACCAGTGATGTTGGTTGGTTTGGTAGTGCGGCTCTACAACACGTGGGGGGTGGGGGGGGGGGAGCTTAGTTGCCAGCGTTTACTGCAAGAGACATAAGTAGGAATTCAGTCTGTACTTTTTTTGTAAATAAGACATGGTTTAAAAGCACTGAAAGTACATACACATATTCAGCATACGAACAGACATATTGACATACATGTTACATGTATCTCAGAAAGTAAACATTTCAGGAATCTGAGAAAGAAAACTGTCTGGTAAGAATCCTCATGAAGTGTATTTAAATGCAGGTAATGTGTACTGTGCATGGGAAAGAAATCGAACCAGGAATGAATTATAAGCAGAAGACACCTTGAAACAGGAAGAAGTAGTTTGGATTTCACTGACTAAGTTACATGTGGCCTGTCCGTCAAATATATGGTAACGCACCAAATGTTTATTTCCCTTTTTTTATGCTCAATATATGAAATGTAAACCTATGGCTGATGGAAGCAGCTGGAAACCACCATGACAAGGCCCGCAGAGAAAGAATCATCCTGAAGATGGATACCTATGATCCTCGAATCAAGTCTCAATAACATTCAATATTTATAATTATATTATAATAGTAATAATCTATTTTATTGTTTTGATATTTGGCCCTTTTTTATTTTGAATTCATAAAAAAAAAAAAAAAAAATGTTGTTCTTGAAAACTCAACCACATCATGAATGTGTAAACAACAACAAATGTAAAGGTTGGCACTGTAGTTTTTAAACAAATGTTTCTCAGACAGGAGTGAACTGGGACTATTTTCAGCTACTGATTTGGTGCTCTAATGAGCATCATCATGATCATTTGACTAAACTCAAATAAAATTGTGGCACATGATCAGCATTTTAGGAAGCACTCATTTCAGTGTTACTAAATAAAAATACAATGAAAGTTAATTTCATGTTCTCCGGCCCAAGCACTATTTGTTGTTCTCTCCACAGTGAACTTGAAAAGGAGAAATAATATGAATATTGTCAATATGACATGAATAGACATTCCGGCTAATGTGAACTCAAATGAAGCATTAGAGACTTGCGTCTTTAAGTTCTCTAATGGTCGGACTGTGTTTTTTAAAGCAGCATTAAGTGATTTGTGACCACTAGAGGTCAATATTCACTCTGCTTTTAGCTTTGATTTGGTCACTATTTTCTTAACCAGCCATTTGTTTTGCGCTCCCTGCTGTTTTGTGTTGGGCATGTCGCATATTCTCAGCAATGTCGAGCTAGTTTGCTTACAGTACAGTACTTGGAAGGCCTGTGACACCAGGGCTTGGAAAAAAAAAACAATTAATGAATAACAGGTGGCTGAAATATCTAAATACATTTAAAATGATCAAGCTGCAGAGTGGGTTTGGTAGCACTCATCCCCCATTCACATTACTCAATCTGATTCAAAGGCAGTTTAAAAAAATGCCTCGAACCCAGATTTAACTCTCCTCCAATGTTTGATGCTCAGTTTACATATCTAAACTCCTTCTCGCTCTCTCTGTCTGTCACAACATGGTCAAGAGATGGACACACAGAGGTGTGATGCCAACTCAGCCGCCTACACTTTGTCCTCACATTTATATTTCAATTTTTTTTTTCTGCATCTCTGCCTCAGAAAACAACTGTTAACTCAACATCTTTCCTTTTTTATTTTCAATGCACAACCTCAAAGTCCAGCTTCAAAGATGACTAGCTGAATGAATGTCTTGTTACAATGTGACAACTTTTACGAGTCTACTGTGCCCTGTATTTCATCTTTATTGTGTGCGATGGAGATGATGAATAAACAGAGAATTTGACAACGATTTGGTGGAAATTGATTCATACCAGCTCTGTCAAATGTGGCAAGTCTTTTGAGCCATTCAGATTTCTCCAGACATTGATCTCAGTGTCACACTGAGAGTTTCTAGAGTAGTGTAGTTGCGGCTCATTAAACCTGCATGAATGTATCTATGTATTGGCCACTTGGTGGCAGCACAACAAGCTGAATTTACATATCTGTATATGCAAACAGTTGCTTCTTTACGCATCCAGTAGTTACGCAGCAATCCTTCATTTGGAGTCATGTTCCTGGACCCCAGGAAACCAAAGCATTGACATGTTTACATGCACAAAATATTCCCATAATGCGAAAAAGACAATATCTCTACTAAGCTGTTTACATGGCTGATGTCAATGAATATTCCACTAATACTCCCGTTTACATGCAGCTGTGCATACTGTACTTTGCTTAACGTAACCGGTGGCGGGAAAAAGGTAGGCTTCGCAATATTTGCACGAAGCCAAAAACTTGTTGAAGAAGTTCGTAGTTTAGTTAGTAGTTTTAAAACGTTTTCTCCTTCCTGACCAGAAATGTAGGCTTTTCTTTTGGCCATGCATCTCTGCAAACGGCTGGTTGGTTTGTGTACAACGCACAGAGCTGGCCGTGAACAGGCAAGAGGCCGTGTGTTGCATGTTCAAAATGCGCTATAAACATGTCCAAAGATTGCTCGTAAAAACCTGAATAGAATCGGCATATTCCACATGTTTTCGTCAGAAAATGCTCAATTCAGAATATATAAATAGAGTATGCTGTTTACATGACCCATATCGAATTTGGATATTATTGTCATCATTGTGCATGTAAACGTAGTCCATTACGTTTTCCAAAACGATCCAAAGAGGATTTCTCTTTGAGTTCTCTGTGGGTTCAGACTACGAACGATCCCTCTCACATTACACATAGTTACTTCATCCCTTGTCAATATAAAAACATTGTTTTGTGCCGCTTTGCGGTTTCTGTTTATTTTGAAGGGACAGTTCTCCCAAAAATTGTAATCACAAGGTCCACTGACTATGTTTAGCAGAGCATTCAGCTGCATCTTGTGGCCTTCATCCGAGGATGAAGATGGTTTGATGTTTAAACCCTCTCCATGCCAACTGAAACCAAACAATAACCAACTGAGTTAGGTTACATTCTAGAGTTACATCGAGTTTTTTGTAAACTCTAACTGCACATATCTAGATTGGTGGTGTTTAATCATGACTTTGTACTCACCCAAGTTACAAAAAACATTACTTAAAATACACAAGTCCTCTCCTATGAACCCCAAAATCACTTGGGCACCTGTAAGGGCCTAATCTCTATTTTAAGAACCGCTGCCCAGCACCAGTCAAATATGGTGAATACTCACATCTTGTCAACTAATTATTTTAAGAATTTTTCCCCATTTTTTCCCCATTTTAGGCAGGTTGACTAGACTATTTTAGTCTTTGCACACCTTTCTGTCGATGGTTTACACATCAGAGCTTGAGCTCTGTCTTCAGTAAGACAACATGAACATCACGCACAGACCAATATTATTCTGTGTTGGCCTGAAACACATTTTTAACAATCCTTTATTACTGTTGGCAGCGGCAGGCGGCAATTACACACAAAGCCCCTCGTCAGGAAGCCTATTTGGTAACAGCAAACACGATTATCCCCAATCATTCCCTCCGCCGCTGAAAACAACCTTCACACTGATTTGCTGGGTTGATTGGTGCTGACCACGCCGACTCTGCTGGCCATTAACCAATCGGGGAAAATCCAAAGAAGGAATTCATTATTCTGTGAGCCCTCTCAAAACTTACTGACTCCAACACAATCTCTCTGGGCTTACTTACTTACCCTAAAGCATGAAGATTTCAAGGCTTTGCCTCATAGCTCAGCAGTGACAGAGCTGGACCCGGGTTTTCTAAAAGCATCTTGGCTCCAAGATTTTTCGGAAGTTAACACAGGAACACAAAAATAAATTTAACCCCATGAGACACCGATCCCCTATTTTATCCTTCTATGGGCCGCGAGAAATTAGTCACGTTAGTTTTTGTTCCTGTGTGAATCCAGCCTAATCTGCTTTTCTAACAGATATGTCCACTGAAAAAATAATTTGCTCAAGGACTTAATGTGTGATAGGATTTAAAAATCTTCCAGGGGATTTATCACTTATCTCTTTCCATGTGGAGGTAGGTCAGCCTCAACATCAAAGCAGTAACCCTGAGCTGAGCCCGGTTCAGGATGGTTCCCAGAGAAAAGCTCACGGAAGCGTCTGTGAGCTGCTCTTTACCGGTGGTGGGGGAGTTAACCACACATACCTTTGCCAAACCTAGTCCTTATCCTTCATGTATTTTCTCCTGCAACACCCCAAAATACTGTTTCGATAAGGCATGAATTTGACTTTTGTGTCACTTGTCCAACTTTCTAGTGCAGTATCTTTTTCACCTCATTGTGGCATACCAAGCCATAATGGGCTCAAGCCCCTTTTAGACCAGAGGACCAAAAACACTGGTACTTGACAGTAGGTGAGAACTACAGTTGTAGTGGGTGGCCACAAGGGGCAACAATGAGCCTATTCCACACACAAAAAACAACTTTGACAATTGACACCAAAGTGAGATTTATGCTTTATAAGAAGTACAAGAATAAAAAAGAATTCAAAGATTGGTTTGTCGAATGAACATCTGGTTAACCTCCCCACCTCCCCTGAGCTTCTCTATGGGAACCCTACGGGACTGACTCCTACCAGACTGTCTCAAACATTGTTTAAGGCAATTCAGAACCAGCTGCCTGCTGTCTGTAAAACTGCTGTTATCGCAAACCTAAGGAAAAGAAGAATAAAAGAAGATCGAAAAGTAAGTATTTTATCTATTATAGGCAGTCTTCTAATGTTTATTAATGTTTTAACCTTTCATTCTTTCATTCATTGATTGAATAAATAACCCCAGGTAGGCAGCTAGGCACAACTACGCCAAACACAAGAAGCCACGTGGAATGAGCACTGAGACCCACACCCTGCTCGCAAATACTGTCACCATCCTGCATGAGGAATGTGTGAATAACGTAATTGTCACACAGAAGTGACATTGAGGGTGTTCAGCTATCAGACTGCTGGGAGAAAGAAACCAGCATCAGCTGCTGCGATGTCAGCTACAACACCCTACCGGCTTATCTCCACACTGCCACTAGATGTAGCTACAATACAAGCAACTCAAATAGATTTTTTTGTTCAGCTTGACTGTGACTTTATATCGTGTCAAAACTCCATTCATCTGCTTCGGTTTCAGGGTCCTGGTTCTGTGCACTGACGCGCTGTCAGGACTTACTGGGACACTTGAATTGAACAGAGCCAACGTTAATGTCATCAGTGACATGACAAGACGTATCTTCTGTAAAATAATTAATAAAAAGGCCTATTAAACCATGGAAATGTTACAATTGTGCGACACATTCAGCTAGTACCAAACCTAAACTGTCATTTATTGCTTTGCATTTATAGTAGCATTATTTGATAACCTCTTCAGGTTTTATTGCTGACTTTAAATAACAAAATTTACAAAAACAATTATTATTTTTTGCATTTATTTAAACATATCAATGGCAAACATTTCAGTCCTCAGACGTGCTTCTAGGGTTCAAGTCACTTAAATATACCTGGCACAGGTGCACTCAATTAGCAATCAGGAATGAATTTCTAAAGGCGCTTGTTAAACTGGAAATAAAGAAGGAAAGAAAGTTTCTGACATTTTTGTTTAGTGTTTCAATGAGTGATTCAGATTTTCTTTTCTCGCACCCTCTATTGAAGCTGTCGGTGACTTCTCATTGTCGAATAGCTCTTAAAAAGATTTGTTAAATGCATGCAACGCTTTACAGTAGGATTTAGCCCCAAAAAAAAAACATCAAACAGTGAGAGGGTTGAATCAGAGGAAGCAGTTTGGTTCAGATTATTTTTTGTCCGTGAAAGCAAATAACCTTGTAAGTGGTTAAACATTTATATTTATCCAGTTGATCAGCAAACAGCAAACGTTTACATTTTTCCATGCCGCTGGTAAAATTTTAACTAAAACAATGATTACTCCTGCAATGTACAGGAGTAGGCTGCATGGACAAGTAAACGTGTCATGTTCTGAAAAAGGTGACGAGTGCGTTTTAAAGAACCCGTGAGTTTCAGGGTGAGAAACATTCGACTTCACTGATTTGTTCCGCTGAGTCAACAGGATGCCTCTCTTTATACCTAACCTAACTCAAACACTGATACCAGCTCTTTAACTTTCTTAGAGATGATTAAAGTAAGAGACGGTTTGACAACAGGCCTTTTGTGCGCGTGACTTTTCCTGTGTTACAGTTAATCTACTTCAAACATTTACGTTCCTCACAGACACTTCAAGGGGTTGATAATAAGAAGAATGAATAAGCTCTTCACATTTCTGCTGTAGGACCCTTGGGAAATGTCGGGGGAGAAGAGGAAGTTGAGTGGTGGCATGTCATGGGGTTATCAGGAAGTAACGGTGAACACCCTCTCTGTGTTTGGAGACGGTCTGACAAAATTCATCTTTTCACAGTTTTCACATGTTGCTTTTCTTTAATGGCTCATCCTGCTACGAAGTTATTACTATTATTACTTTTTGTGTGTTTTCCTACAAATGTCCAGCAACACCAGCGCACACGTGAAAGGCCCTGCAGTGTTTAGGCAACACAACTACGTGGTTATGTTTAGGAAAATGCTCCACTTTGTTCACCAGCTGGACACTAACTTTGTCTCTGAGCTGAGCAGATATCAAACTTTATTTGTTGTTGTTGCTGAAAACAGCTGCTGAAAATAATGCTGATGAGAGTGAACCAAAACAGAAAGAATGTGTCCCAGAAAACCAAAACAAAGAGCTGAAAGACAATGAGACACTGAGGATAATCTTTCATAAAACTGAGGGGAAATGCAGAGTGGAGTGATACTGATCTGTTGTTGGTTGTTGGTCACTGTCAATATAAAAATATCCCAGCTTTCAGCGCTTATCATGAAACCACATATATACAAGTAGCAATGTAGAGTATTAGTTTTGCTCTGTAGTTTTGAGGGAAACTCACAGGTTCATATAACACCGACGAGGCAAGATCTGTTGTATCCTTCGTGTTTATAGTGACAAAAAAAATAAGACGTGGGTGAGTAGAAAGTTGCTGAATGACAGTATTGTAATTAGAATGAACCAGTTCCCAACTACATCTGAAAATTTTAAAATCTGTGGCTCTCAGCCTCAAACCCATTGGTTCCTCCTAACCACATACATCTTTTAAAGTTTTGTTTTTAAAATAAGCTAAATAATGTCCTGAAAAAAGCTGGCACTGTAGTTTTTGTCAAACGTTACTCAAACGGAAGGAAACGATATGCGTTTATTAGAGAATATCTTGATGGCCGGATTTATACACACGTCGTAAAACAGGTGTTTTATTGAGTATGTCTGGCAGCAGGACAGCATTAGTGGGATTTACTCAAAACAACTACAGGGCCGATGTTAATCATTATGAAATGTGTGGCTCATTGATGATGTGTTTCTAATAGTCTTTGGATGATAATGGAGCTCTTGATATGGTGCATAAACATATGAATGTAAAGTGGTAATTGTCTTTTTTTATATAGTAATCACTAACTAAGGCAGCAGCAATCTGAATACACACATGCACACACGCGCATCAGCAGCAGCTTAGTCACCATGGTAACCATCATCCACTGGCAACAGTCCCTCCTCCCTCCCTCCATTTCTTGTCCTCTCTGCCCTCCCCCTCTGCTCGGCTCCAAGCCGCACACAGGAACGAGACGGGTGGTTGCTGCTCCCATCATGCTTTGCAGAAGGAAGCAGGAAGAAGACACAGGCAGTCAGTGAGCAGCCGAGTGGACGGCTGTATAGATACACACAGACTGATGTAGAGGCACCAGTCAGGGAGGTATGGCTGATGTTGCCTCCTGTTTGCTCCTCTGGTCCTCTTCGGGTGAGTCCTTCCTCGTTTGACTTAACAATTACAAGGAAAACAGACACACGGCGTCCAAAATTCTTGCTGCACAGCTGATGCAGCGTGTAGACTGTGGAGCAGACGGATGATGCTGCCGGTGGATTTAAAGGAGCAGAGCGGTAATCCTCTCAGGTCCAAGGGAGAGGGGTCAACAAAGGCAACAAGACAGGCGGAAACTCCTCACACGTTCCGATTGTTTGGTTTTGTCTACTTTTTGTCTGTCGGAAGGGATATTCCAGTCTTACTGTGCTGGGACATTGTCATGTTACCCACACACAGACACAGACACACACACACACATATACCAAAATGAAGGCCCCTCTCCCTTGATATTTCTGTCGCGTTACATATGTGACTGCAATCTAAACTGTGACCGACTGTATTAGAAGGCGTAAACTGACAATGATGCCATTCAGTCCAGTATATAACGCACACCGGGACACACCCACACACTTCCACAAACACACACAGACCCACTTTTGTCTCAGATAAAGACAATCAGAAGCTCTCTCTTAATCTCTGGGTCTTGTTTCTTATTACAATGCCAGTATATATATACCATAGATGATAAATGATGTATACCCCCATTCAGTTTTTCAGTAATTATTCAGATAATTATTCAGATTTTCTTCATGTAGGAGAGTGGGGTAGGATTAGCCAGTAGTTGACCTATAGCACCTGTTTTCGAAGCAACTGTGCACATTGTTGTCATGTGATAATAAATTCAAGAAGCACCATCCTTTCTATCTGGCTATGATGGAGATTATTTACACAAGACACATTTTTTGCTGATCAAGTTAAATTTCCAGCAGGCAAGGTATAATGATTGTTACTTCAAAAGCAAATTCCTCCAGGTCTAAAGGTGTGTATTATACATGTTGTTGCTAAACATTGCTAAACTAGGCAGTTTTCTTTCCAAAATGGTGGCTATGGGGAAACATGAGCTGAATGCTGCAGGATTCATTGAAGTTAAGCCTTTGAAGCCTAAAGTAGCAGAGAAAAAGAAATGCTGTGATTTGCATGAGAAGTGGCAGAAAGAAATACTATTTATTTCTCAGGGTTTAGCAGGAAACTGAATAATTCGGTATGTCAGCGAAGGCTCCTCTCATTTAACAGTAAGAGGAAATTGTTTCACCGTGTGGCAAACATTAAAATATTCTAGATGTTAAACTTTATCTGGTTGGTTTTGTGCTGTTTAAATTCACTTTAAGAAGAAATAAGATCATTTAGGAAAGGAAATGTATTCTAAAATATATATTTTTTTAAAGGGGTAAATTATTTGTCACTCTCCCGTACAGACAAGATGTTCACTTCAAGCAAGTCTAGGCCAGGATTTATACTGAAATAGACAGAAATATCAAATCGCTCTATGGTTAGAAGTAATATTATGGTATCGTACATTTTGTGGTAACTAGGATGTTATCTTATTTTAATCAAATTGCGTCCAACATGTCCAACATCTTGTTTATTCAGAAGCACACTATCCCCCCTTTTTCAATCTCAAAGTGCAATTAGGTATGTTTTAAAGTAGCAATATTTATATGAATGACAAAAGGAGCAGTGGTTTCAGTTTTGCTCTGGTTGGTTGGCTATAAAGCATTTCATGAGAGTGTTGAACCACACTTAGTATATGTCGATCAGGATCATTACATTACAATGTGTTGGTTTGGATCCAACCTGGCAGGTACAAATCCCTATCGGTTCCCCTGTTCCCCACAACACTGATCTACCAATGAGTGTATTTGCTCCAAGACATATATAGGTTGTGTCTGGTGCCGTTCACACAGATCACAGGTGTTTATCTTCTGTTTGCTATGTAGTCCACTCTGCCACTACAGGAGGTATTTGAACGGTCTGACTTGCTGACATAGGGGTCTGTGCTCACTTTGCAAAGGTGATTGCAGGACCTGGCCTCTTGCAGGGCCGATATACAGTTATTCAGTAAAATATTGACTGGATTTAACCTCTTGCCCGGAGTTGTTGTTGCCTTCTCCACACACACACACACACACACACACACACACACACACACACACACACACGAAAGCTTTCTAGTTGGTGCACATGGGGATAAGCCCCACCCACTCTTGGTGACCAAGCCAATAGGGGACTGATTGAGGGTGAGCAAAGGGCTGCTCTTATCTCACTATTTATCCAGCTGAGATCCCACTCACATCTACTGTTGTCCGGCTGCTCGGATGACATTAGAGGCAAAGAGAGAGAGAGAGAGACGTATAAAGAGTGGAAGAGAGAGAGAGAGAGAGCAACAGAATGAGAAGAAGTTAAGGGCAATCAACACAGAGCTGATTTCAATACGACACATCAGAGACTCGTGGCCCTGTTTGTCCCCCTGCCAGTGACTCTGCAGGTAAGTGTGTTGTCACACATTACTGACTGTTATTGTGTGTCCAAGAAAAAAACACTGATGCTTTTCGAAGTTGGTTTTTTATTCCTCCTGGAAAGCATCTTAAGAGTAGTGATAAGATGACTGGAGTTGGAGAGTAGATAAAGGTGCTGTTGTGAGCTCAGTTTTGATGATCTGCAGGTGATAAGATGTCTACGGCACATGTGTTCTTTCATAGGTAATTTAGATCATATTAAACCGGCAGGGCCATTGACATTCTTTCATGGACTATTTTAAGAATATCTACAGTCATTAATTGTTGAAATAAGTTTTAAGGACGTTTTGAATTAGTAAGAATTACAGGAAATCCTACAGTGCTGCTCTTATGATCTAATCAGGAGGATGTCCCATCTCGGTTTGACTTGATTTTCAGAGAGAAAAGATGCTTTCTACTGTATTTTGGAAACCATTACTTACATTGGGGAGTTGTTGGTTGGTCCTTTCTTTAGCCTTGAAACCAGCAAGTTTTTAATTTTTTTGTTGAGTAATTTTCCACATGAGTCATCTTGTATCTAGTTTATTAAAGTCAAGCACTTAGGAATGTCATTTTAGTGGTAATCACGATGTCTTTTATGACTTTTCTTTAATATCAAATCTATTTAAAACTGACTCTCGACTCTTGGCTTTGCAAGTTCAGTTAAACATTAAGGTTTGGAGAATGATTTGCACCTTTTCAAAGCACCTGTTGTCCAAATCAACAATCCGCCACAATGCAAATTTTGCTTCGTGGCGGATGTTGCTGATTGTTGTTGTGCAAATTGAATGGATTTTTATCTGGTTGTCAAGTCATGAAACTATTGTTGTGTCCACTAGGGACAATAGTCCTGGCTTCAGTAGTTTAGCACTGTTTGAAAATTCAGCAACTCAGGGTCTAAATGACGCTCAAGGTTTTTTAAATTAATTAATTGATTAATTTGTCATAAAATTAGGATACATTTATACTTTTTGGTCAACACAATCATACCTGAATATTTTTTTTTCTGCACATGCCTAATACTTTAAACATTCATTTTATTTCAGTTGTAGTCAACTGCAGTGGATTGAGAAAAAAAAAGTTGATATTGAAGATCTTATACGACTTCATTGATTCAAATTAATGAAAAAGGAGTGATCTCTGAGTTTTCAGTTACAGGGAGCTGTTTAAGCTGTGAAGACAGTTATTTTCACCCCTTTAGACTTGTAAGACTGGATAGAAAAGACTTTACCTGAAAGGCAAAGAAAGGAAGCTACACAGTCTATGGTAATTGCTGAGCATTCAGTGGTGATTCCTTTGTCACATGATTAAAGGCTGAGAACATTGATTAGAAACTGTTTACAGAAACGGCTTAGATCAAATGTTCAGGGTTGACGCCGAAGTAAATCTTATTATTTGGTTCCAAAAGGTCCTCAGTGTGACTCCTGCCATGCTCAGCAGTCAATCAGGTGTGCTTCTTGAAAGAAAACCTTGTTTAGTTGGACGTTTTGTTGGCAGCGGTGTGAAACACAGATGTGAGGTGGTTCTTGGTTTCTTTTTTGTGAAATTGTTACAGGCTCATTATTTATCTCCCGTGTCTTTTATCTGTTAAAAAAGTCAGGTTGGATTTATAAGACCCTTATGAACACAGACTGGCCTCTGTATTGGTTTGTTTCCCATGCACAGTGAGCAATTATTGTCAAGCAAAGTAAAACTGCCTAGAAACAGTGAGTATAAAAGAAAAATGAAAGCATGTTGGAACTTAAATCTAATTTAAACGAATGCAAAAACGACAAATCTGATTTCTACATTCAAAAATAATAATTCCACTATTCTTCATCCCCCCCTGTCATATCAGTCCGTGACAGTTGCCAGCGCTACCTCAGGCAGTGTAAATCACAGCAGATACCAGCGTTGTGATGGCAGAGGCTGATAACACATCATTGAAAGTGTTCAATGGTTTCTGGGACACCGCAATATCCGTTGAGACGCAGCTGCTATTTTCTGTAACACACTGAAACAGAAATTAGACCGTCATGTAACGCTGATCCTATTGCAACTGTAGGATACATTACTGCTTTAAAGTATGATTTAGACCCCTTATCATTCTGCCCCTTTTTATCTAGGGGAAAGGGTGGGGGCAGGGGATGTTCAGGGGTAGATAAAAGGTCAACAGGATATGCCACATATAAGTGGTATACATCATCTGAAAGCTGGGACCTTGAAGATTACTTTGACATGAAGCACAAGTTCTTATATTCATAAATCAGAAATGAATATTAATACATTAATTGAATTAAAGTGTATTTTGAAAGTGTAAAAGGGTTTAGAACATTATGATGGAAGTGTATGGGGGGCATTCCCACGCTCTATTATGTCTCGTAAGTTGTTGATACCATTTATTACAGATTTGGTGCCAAATTTAAAAAAAAGTTTACCGCTCGAGAATTGATAAAACACGTGGCCAGTCCTCATTCAGAATCAACCCACATATACCCACAAGAACACAGGTACAGATAACCAACCATGGGCGTGGCACTGGTATGCCTATCACTATAGTGAAAGTGTCAAAACATAGAGGCAGTTCAGGTGAAGGACTTGCAAAGATTTGGACTAAAGTGGACAAAATACCCCAACACGGTAAGTTTATAATAATTTACAGTGTAGATGCCTACGGTACTATCACTTGCTCACAGCAGTACGTCTCAGTCACTGACTAACCTGTGTTCTGGGAACAGGAGCTCATTAACACCGGACAAAATGTTGATTCAGCACCTTTACCATGAAAGACACTGTATAGTCTGTACTGTTGCACAACCATTCATTGAAGTTTAACTGCACAATTGTCTTGGGTTTACTATTTGATTTGTACACGGAGTTGTTTTGGAAACAAGACAGTCAATCACCGTAAAACACTGAATTCTTAATACTGACTGAACATTCCCACAAAGGGCTGATTAAGAAGTTTAAAGGATGATGTACCAACCCAAAAAACTACAAATAGCACCCAAGTGAATCTGTAAATGCCCCATAATTCAAATATACCACAGCAAACATGTATTGTGGGAAAGTGACCTCACAAGAAGATATCATATTTTACTTGTTAGGTAATCTCTATTGACATTCACTGTTTCCATTTCCCTGTCTTTGTCCTGTATCTCACCCTCCCCTCTCTCCCTGGCTCATATTTGATCTTACAGGAGCACAGCTGACCACATTATCCACCTCCCGTCCCTCTTCCTCTCACCTTGCTGCCTCCTCTTCCTCCCTAACACCATGGAGGAGGTCACCAAGGTCACGCCACCTGTCCTGGAACGTCGGGCTCGCCAGCGACAGCCCACAGTTTCAGTCCTCAAATCCAAGCTGAAGCAGGGAGTGACCTGCTCTGTGCCCAGAGTTCGATCCACCCTGACCGGGTTCTTCCCCGTCGTACGCTGGCTGCCTAAATACAAGCTCCGCGAGTACATCTGGGGCGATGTGATGTCCGGGGTGATCATTGGTATCATCTTGGTGCCGCAGGCCATCGCCTACTGCCTGCTGGCAGGAGTGGAGCCCATCTTTGGTTTATACACCTCATTTTACGCCAACATCATCTACTTCCTCATGGGGACGTCCAGACATGTCTCTGTGGGGATCTTCAGCCTCATGAGCCTCATGGTGGGACAGGTACTGCAATGGATCACAGGTGGCAAGCAATGAGCATGCAATTTGGGTCTTTCATGGAAATGTTGATTGCAATTGTATTTATTTTAAAATGGCATTAAAAAAGATGAAGATTAAATAAAAAGGATAATTGTACATTATTTGGCATGCATTGGAAAGAAAATTAAATTTTCAATATTCACAAATCAATTTAAATAAAATAGCCCAGTATTTTTTTATATTTGCAGATTTAAATGGGTAATAATTATTTGCAATCTGTTTTGAAACATTATTAGAACAATTACATTGTTTCCAATTATTTCCAATAGGCTACTTTGGATTGTAATTTTTTTTACAGTTGTATTTCTTAGGTTTTATTTCTTGAATTAATTAAGACTTCTACTTGCTTGCAGGTGGTGTATAAGGAGATGTTCCTGGCAGGTTTTGACCTCAATGAGGACTCCCCAGCGTCTGTCCCTGATGTGTTTAATGCCACACTGGGCACTAACCTCACCGCTGGTAAACTTCACAGTGTGGAGCTAATGGGTGTGCAGTGTGGGAAGGAATGTTACTCCATCAGCATCGCTGCTGCCCTCACCTTCCTGGTCGGCGTCTATCAGGTAATATTTGCAGGTGCATTTTATTGTTGCGCTATGGACAATGCTTTTAGGCCCTCATTTTATTAGTATCTAGTGAGAGTGACATTGTGAAATTCTACAGCTCTGCGAGCAGTTTCTGTGGTGATGATAGTGATGGTGGAATTATAACGACATCATAAATGGACTATAATGTAAAAGAGTAGTCTGTGAGGCTGTACTTTGATACAGCGTTGCTTGGAGGTAAACGTTATCATTGGTGTGCTAACATGTTCACAGTGACAATGTTAACATGCTCATGTTTAGTACTTTTTGCAGGAATTTTGTCACAAACCGAAGTCTCGACGTCATGACGGCGCGAAAAAAAGTCAGGGGATCACTAGTTAGTAGCCAACAACTCATCCTGTGGGGACATGAATGTATCCAAGTTCCATGGCAACCCATCCAATAGTTCACTCTGAACCAAAAAATGACAATCTCATTATGTCATGAGAAGAAAAGTTAGGGGATCACCAAAGTTATTACATCTGGGAACCATGAAGGTCTGCAATCATTTTTTTGCCAATCCATCATGTAAATGATGAGATATTTCATTTGAAAAGTGACTCACGTTTTCAATCCCATCCATCTCCTTTCCCTCCCTTTTTGTTCGTCTTCCTCTCCCGCTCCACCTCCTAACCTCCTCACCAGGTCGTGATGGCCGTGTTTCGGCTAGGCTTCGTCTCTGTGTACCTTTCGGCTCCAATGCTTGATGGTTTTGCCACAGGGGCCTCTTTCACCATCCTCACCGTGCAGGCTAAATACCTGTTGGGTCTAAAGATCCCCCGTCACCAGGGCTACGGCACAGTTGTCGTCACCTGGATCAACATCTTCACCAACATTCATAATGCCAACCTGTGTGACCTCATCACGAGCGCCATCTGTATCTCTGTATTAGGTAAAGTTATAAACGGCCTCATGTGCTTCAAAATGAATGATACAATACTCCCAAGAATGACATGGGATGAGGCATCCAATACTGGCCATTCATTTCTATCGCCAAAAAAGCTAATTCTTAATTATCTTTTTTGTTCTTGTAGTGGGAGCGAAAGAGATCCAGGAGCGCTTCAAGGATCGTCTTAAGATCCCTCTGCCTACTGAGCTAATAGTTGTGCTAGGAGCTACACTGGCCAGCCATTTTGGGGAGCTGAACATCAAATATGGCTCCAGTGTATCCGGTCACATCCCCACAGGGTTCATTCCTCCCCAGGTGCCCAGCTTTAGTCTGATGTCACGGTTGATACTGGATGCCATTCCTTTGGCCGTCATTAGGTAATGTGTAAGACATTTAACTTCCTGTTTGCGTGGCATCCACGTGTGTCTCGTGTTGACATCAGCTCGAAACGGCTCTTCGCATGCTTTTAAGAGCAAAGATTAATTCACAGGCTCAATTGGTAAACAAACGTTCATTTCATCTCGTAGTTTTGCCTTCACGGTGTCGCTGTCCGAGATGTTTGCGAAGAAAAATGGCTACACGGTTCGTCCCAACCAGGAGATGCTGGCCATCGGCTTTTGTAATATCATCCCCTCCTTCTTCCACTGTTTCACCACCAGTGCAGCATTGGCAAAAACCATGGTGAAAGACTCAACAGGCTGCCAGACACAGGTGAATTTCATACTTTTGAAAACTGTTTGAAATGCTTCCCTAAAGTTGGCAAGCTCTTGCTTTCCTTGCCTGAGCGAATGGTTTCTAGGAACATCACTAAAGTCTGGCCTGAGGAGATGTGTAGAGCCTCTCTACAGATGCCTTGAGAAGCTCACTATAAAATCTCTCTTTCTTCCTGTCTCTTTATTTCTCTGCTCCTCCCTCAGATTTCCAGTCTGATCAGCGCCATGGTTGTCCTTCTTGTCCTTCTCTTCTTTGCGCCTTTCTTCTACGCCCTCCAGAAGTGTGTTCTTGCCTGTATCATCATTGTAAGCCTTCGTGGGGCACTGAGGAAGTTCAAGGATGTCCCGGCTAAGTGGCGTGCCAGCCGGAACGACGGCATTGTGTGGCTGGTCACCATGTCAGCCACGGCTCTGATCAGTGTGGAGGTTGGCCTCCTGGTCGGAATATGTTTTTCAATGATCTGCGTCATCTTTATGACCCAGAACCCGAAGGTGAGTAACAGACTTAACGCTGATAATGGTTTTGGAAAGCTGATACAAATGACAATAATTCCAGCATGTGAAAAGACAATTACTGACCTTCAGTTATCTCATGATCTAATCTAATCTGATGTCCAATGCCAGGTCTCTCTCCTGGGCCGGGCCAGTGACACTGATCTTTACGAGGACTTGGACGAGTACAAGAACCTTATGGCACCACCTCGGGTTCAGGTATTCCGCTTCCAGGCTCCGCTGTACTACGCCAACAAGGAATCATTCCTCAAATCGCTCTACAAAGCTGTCGGAGTTGAACCTTTCCTGGAGCTGACTAAGAGGAGAAAGGCAGAGAAGAAGGCCAAGGAGATGTCCTCAAAGCTGGGCAAGGCAAATGGGGTTAAAAACAACTCGGAGGTTGTTGTAGGACTTGTACAAAGAGAACTGGCTTTCCACACAATAGTCTTAGACTGCTCTGCCATACCCTTTATGGACACAACAGGCATGGCCACATTTATAGGGCTGGTCAATGAATACAAAGAGATAAGTGTGAGCGTGCTCCTCGCAAACTGTAACACCTCAGTCATTGATGCCCTGCAGAAAGGACAATTCTTTGGGAAAAATGACAAAGACATGAGCAGCCTGCTGTTTCATACCGTTCACGCGGCGGTTCTTCATGCAAACAGTACATTTGCAGCATCAGAAAGTAGGTCAGAAGACTCTGTGGTTTAGAACAGCTGGAAGAAGAAGGAATTTAGGTATGCTATCATGATTTGAGGTATGCTCATGTCATGCCATCTATGACAATACTGCATACTGCAAGTTAGCTTTGAGGTCGCTTTTTAGGAAGCTTTGTTCCAGAAAACATGAGGTAACCAAGAGGATTCAATAAGGAAGAGTATCAAGTAATTGTTTGATGCTTTGTGCCCGTTCAATACTGAATATATGGTTCCGACATATATCATACAACTGTTTTCTCAAAATACACAGGAATTTTAATCAGTTCTGGATTAACATTCAAAAAATGTTGTGGACAGACCACTTTGCTAGTTTAGTTTGTAAATGCTCCCTCCTAACTGTGCTCTACGGTGGTCTTACAAAATAAATAAGAAAATACAGCATGTGGTTCAGAAAACCTCTGCAATCCAAGCTTTGGGTCACACAGCAGATTTTTGAATGTCCTTTTTTTTTTTTTCAATAAAGGAGACCCAGATAGAAATATCACAAAATGATCTGCCACCAGCAGGTAATGGTAACAGGTAAAAAGCCTGACGTAGTTAAACTCCCTGGTTAGTTCCTTTTAAGTGCTGATTAATATCTGAGTCACAAAGCACATTTGTGTCACTCTATCAAAAGTTACATTGACTGCAACGAAAGCTGTTTTAACTTTTTATATCGCTTGAAGCCTTTGGCCAAAGTCTATAATGGCTCTAATCCAGGAGTCCAGAGTTCACACATTAAGAAGCAGCCACTATAAGCAGTATTTCCTGATCTTCCAACTGGGACATTGGAGCTCAAAATGTCCCAGACACAACGTGCTTGTACTCTTGCCCTGTTCTCTGGTGACCCAGCAATGGCAGCTGTATCTGCTCCTAGATCTGTTCTCGTAAAAAATAAAGGATTTACACAGATCTGTAATCTCGCCTCAGGTGCTGGATGAAAGCAAGTTATCATGTGGTGCTTTTAAAATGTGTTTCTAAACTGATAGCAGCAGGTGATGCCACGTGTTTTATCAAAATGCTTCGCCACTACTGGTTGGTTGAATCAAGTGTTTTGTGACTAACAAAATTAGAGCAGATTTGGTCTATTTGTTATTAAATCACTGTTTTTCCTTCTGTCTTTTATTCAGTTGCTGCCAAGTGCAAAACTTGTCTTGAAAGTACCCCCAATTGATGTAATACTTCAAAAAGGATGTATTTTTACTTTTACTACTTTATCATAAAGTTTTGATGAACTGCCATTGTACTAAAAGAGACATTTGTGTTTAGAAACTTAACATTTTATATTTTCCTACACTTATTTTATCTTCAAATGTAAAACATGTGTAGTCTGCTCGACTTTCATTATTGACAGTGTTGACATTCAACACTCCTATACAGTACAAACACTGCCTTATTGTTCAATACTTGAATTAAACTTTTTAGTGAAGAGCTTGTGTCTGTGACTCAATTATTGCCATTGATAACAGACATTCATCATAGCAAGGGAACATCTACTATTGACGAGCAATATCCTTTTCCAGGCGAGGTGCTACAACTCTTTGCCTAGGGAGACCCTTCCAGGAGCTATTGCCCCCGACGACACATCCCCATGGTCACTGGGGCACACAAACCCCAATTCATTGGAGGGGACACATTTGTGTCCATTAAATATTAAACTGCTGGACATATGGGAAACATCTAGCATGACTTGGCTCAGTCCGAATGTACACAATCTGTTCACAGTGCTCTGTGCCTCTTAAGCTCACTAAGTAACACGTTTTTATCTTGTTTGTTCAAGTTGTACAAAATTTAAAGTGTAAAAATTACAATTCAGCTTTTTTTTCACAATGGGGTCATGTGCCCGAGCAGTATCTTTCCGAACCCCCTATTAAAAGGCAAATTGTTGTTTTTTTCACTTTGGTTTTTGTACACATTAAACAAAAAAGTAAGGGGTGTAGGTATAGGCATATTTTGGTACCTATGAATGACCAAGGCTAGCTGTTTCCCCGTTTTCAGTCTTAACAGACGGACATGAGAGTGGTATCAATATTTCCATCTAACGCTTAGCAAGAAAGTGAATAAAAGTATTTATTATAATGTCCAACTATTCCTTTAACAAAGCAAAATAAAATAACAATTCTCCTTACTGTAAGTAAACCCAGGGGAAATGAATTACAAGACAACTGTATTTTCACAATGCTTTTCCATCATTATTGTGTCAAGACACCATTTGCACAAATATTCATTACTGCATGAGGTGATTTTGTGCTGGTATATCATTTTCTAACATAACCATCATAATAACAAAGCCACTGCGGAACAAAAATTATAATCATTCAGGATGACAGCATTACCACCAGACAGGCGTTAAATCACAAAATTATTGTTTGTGTTTTCAATAAATTTGAAACTGAGATGGTCTTAGTGCACAATATAGACATGATGGTTTACCGTAACTTTCCTGCTTCTGAGACCGATACTTTGAGGATGTGACTTGACCAATGGCCTGCTGAGTCATCAGGAGATCCCTGTGTTTAACAAGCATGTCATTTTCAATTTGCTAACTGAAGTGACTTCCTTGACACTGGCTGAACAGAAAGCCCTCAAATGTGAAACACTCTTGAGAAGTCAATAGATGGTTAAATTGGTCAAATCTGGCAACAAACATGTTTCCTTACATTGAGAGAAGCAGGTGAACTGAATGTGTGTGTGTGTGTGTGTGTGTGTGTGTGTGTGTGTGTGTGTGTGTGTGTGTGTGTGTGTGTGTGTGTGTGTGTGTGTGTGTGTGTGTGAGAGAGATATATACAAAAATCTGAAAAAGTGCATCAACGTTTTCTTTGAACTCTTGGTTGCGAA
Source organism: Ophiodon elongatus (assembly GCA_016806645.1). Classification (NCBI taxonomy): domain Eukaryota; kingdom Metazoa; phylum Chordata; class Actinopteri; order Perciformes; family Hexagrammidae; genus Ophiodon; species Ophiodon elongatus. Next base: position 1,893,306 of record JACSYO010001218.1, on the reverse strand, counting down.
TTGGTAACTTTTGTACCTATACCGCCCTCTAGTGTTCAATAATATGAACAGCAGAAATAAGCACATGATTGATATGGATTAGGTAAAGACAATTAAAATCAAAGTATTCCTGAGCTATTGATAAAATACAAGCCAACAATTTATTTCTCAGCATTCTTTATTCATTCTAAATGTTTAAAAATATAATTTCACATAGGCACTGAAATAAATATTATACATTTCGTAAAATCAGCGCCAGTGCTTTATCATATAAATGATATTCCAGGAAAACACAAACTCGGGATAAAACAATCATGAGATGATTTTTATGTGAAAAGTAAAAACACGCTCAAAAAGGCAAAAATAAAGTCACTTCATCATTGTGCCACTTCCAGTTCTGTCGCTATGCAGCAGTAAGTGATCTCAACGAAAAACTTGTTCCAGGCATTGAATTGTACTAAATACCATATTGGCCTTGTTGTGTAACAGCAAAGATGAAATCGGTCTGAGTTTGATCATCATTTGTTTTTGACTCAAAACAGATTGTAAAAATAAGTGTGTAAACAGTACAAATACTTAAAGATAATAAGGCAAAACAATGTACAGACACCATTGGAATTATGTAACAAAGCAAACACTAAACATTGAAATATGTCCCATAGTGTGCAGAGGGAAAAAAAAAAAAAAAAGTGTTCCAGGTACCCGTAACACTTAACACTGGCCTCATTTAAACAACAGCATCAAATAGACAATATCGACAATGTTTCACACAATTAGCCTTTATGATAGACTATATGATCAGAAGTGATGATGTCATGTCGTGTTAAAGCGCTTTGAGTGGTCGGAAGACTAGAAAAGCGCTACACAAGTATAGGTCCATTTACCATTTACATCTGATAACAATTTGGGCTTTAGCTACCTGTCTTATCCGCCACAGGTGTTGACCAATCAGTGAGAGGTAAAAGTGCTACCACTCACTGGATTGTCAGCAAAAAAAATAGGTTTTGTTGTCTTAATTGTCTATTTCAAGCTGTTGTTAAAAGGGTAATTTCATCCATATTACAAATCAACATTTTTTTTTTTCTCATTTCAGCCATGCAGACTCCGGTTTACAAACCACTTTCTAACAAAACATGCAGTAGTCGGTGACTCCACATATGACCCCAGAATCATTTACCATGATGTTAGGTCCACGTCCATGATATGGGGAAGGGATCATCAATCGATTTAGCCAGTGACTTTTTTCCCCCATCACTTGCCTTGTGATGACACATCCTGTTTACTGAAAGGTTTAAAATCAATTCTCTACTAATAGCAATTATATCAAAGTGGCTGATTGTACAATATGTTGATTAACTCTGTTGCTCTGATATTAAGGCCAATATGACATATTGGCTAGTGCAGCCCTAACATACTGGATTTGGCCACTGTAGAGAGTTATTCAACACTGCCACCTTATTTGTTCAAAAAGACAAGACGGTACACACACACACACACACACACACAAAAAAAAGCAGTTTTAAGAAAATAATGTAATGTAGGCTGAATATGGTTCCTACATTTTCTTCGTAGATATTGCAGATTGATCTTTGATTGACCTTTAGCTATTTGTTCGAAAGCTTCAAGTGCTCGAGGCGTTGAGACATTACATATCCCAGAGTTCACAGTGCTCATATGTTGATTTTCCAGTTGTCATGTTTTTTTTTCTGTGCTTTCCAACATTCCATCAAGACATGTCATACAATCTAACCTCGTAGAAACTGATGAACACATCATGTTCACATAGGCATTTCTGTTTGATTCAACAGAATCCTCGTGGATATTTTTCAACACTTCTGTACAAAACACAAAAAAAAATCCCAATCTCAACCAAACATGAGATTAAAATTATCACCAGTTTAAAAAAAAAACACCAAACCTTAGTCTGTTTCTACAAATTAATTTAAAATTCCAGCTTCATGCATCTTAATGGTTATGGTGGTTAAGCGATTTTAAGATGTATAGTAGCGTCTAGCCACTCCTAGCTGATATCTACTGTTGGAGAGAGTAAACTTAATGTATACACTGGCCATTAACAGCAGTCAAACAGTAACCAACGGCTCAGTGGAAGATAAGAGCTACCGTGAGACTAAGTTTTACAACTTAGCAGCTAGTGGTTGAAAAACCTTTAGGCAGCAACTTCTAACCAGCAGCTAACTGGTAAGAAGTGTTTCAACATTAACGTAAAGGAGTGTAACTGACATCTACCAACATTTAGAGCTTTTTAGCCTGCAACCGGTTGCCTTTCCATAACACTGTTGGATCAGTTCAACTTAGCTGCTGTTGGTCGGGCAGGACTGCCGGTGCCTGAAGTGCATGATGTGTACGGCTGTCTGGTGCCACCAGTAAAACATCACCACCACCAGTATGTGCCACACCTGGTGGCTGGCACCCAGGTAGTTCAGCTGGCCTAGAAGAGGAGCGAGAGGGGGGGGGGGGAGGGAAAGGCTCTAAATACTTTACATGTTGTTTTTGTTCATTCTCATACTTTCGTCACAATGTACAAGAATTACAATTTCATTTGAGGAGGATATTTAACATTTGAAATGTCTAGAAAAAAGGGACCTAAACATGTCCTATGTATCAGTCTGTCCTTCCGCTGCCTGTCGACGCCGTAGGGGTTCACCGGGACCGCCTGCCTAGAGTGGTGACATCATCAAACATATCCGCCTTGAAAGAGCCCACAGCACTGGGCGTTGCCTCGTTAAGTGCTAATTAAGGAAATCTGTTGCAGCTGCTTGATCTTCCAGGTCAACTGGAAAAGGATTTAACAAATGCTACCGGAACAATACAGCGTGGGTTTCATTGTTTCAAGTCTAGTTGCACTACCGACTACCACAAAAGTACATTTTGATCAGTAAGAAACAAAGCCTAATATTGTGCAACTTGTTTCCCCTCGACAATAATAACACTGCCTCATTTCAATCTACTACGGTATTCATAATCTTTAAAATATATTAAATGATATGAAAACTGCCGTATGGACTGGTTTATTTTTTTTCTGTGACTCCGGCTTCAGTAGCCTGAACATTTGCGATGTCCTAAACTTGCAACATGTCCACTACCTTACACGCACTGGACTTACATTAATGCATTTGAATACATTGATCTCTTCAGTCTGCCACTTATTCTGAGTTTAAAAAAATAAATTGAGATAGTCGTGACACCAACACTTATTTTAGCGTTTCCTTCGTATCTTTACTTCTTAGACCATGTCTGCAGAAGGTTTAAGGTAAAACCTCAGATATGATGACCTCTAGTGGTTTCTACAGAACCACTGGGTTTAGACCAAAAGTACAGATGCAGTTTAAGCTGCAGCTTCTGGGAACAGATCAGTGAGGTTTAAGAGGCCGTGTGGTTCTGTTCCAGATGACACAGGTTTGGACTCATCTTAAACCTTGAGCTGCAGCTAAGCTAATGAGAGGAGCAGCGGCGCTGAGACTACAAAAAACTATTTACACTGCAAAAAATAAATTGCCACTTTTGTTTAATCATAGTCACGCAGTAACCCCAATTGTAGATTTCTTTCTCGCTCACTTGACCGAATGCATCACTTGGTTTAACGCCACAGCTACAGCCCCACTTGTACCCACAAAGAGACGGAGGAGAATGACTCACCGGGGAAGCAGCGTTCGGGGATCTTGGTGACGTAGAACAAGAAGGCAGATCCAGCTATCAGGTACATCACGAGCACTCGAGGCAGGAACAGCTGCACGTGCAACAAAATAAAACAAAGTTTGTATGGCTGAATGTTGGTGCTGAGATTCATGAGTGGTCACATGATCACAAGAGGAACACTCCCGTTTCCTGACCTGTACAACAGCCGTGGTGAATCCTCCATTGAGCCAGACCCAGTGACACGCCGGGATCACACTGATGCCGGCCACACAGCAGAAGATCGTCGTCCGAATCCGTCGCCAGTCGTTGCTGAGGTAATGGGGGTGGACCTGGGCACAGAAGACGGCCAGGATCAGGGACAGCACCGTCAGCAGGTAGACCTGTCGCCAAAACTGTAAGATAGGAGAGCGACTAGATTAGATACGGTATCATCAGAGCTGGAGCGTCGGTTTCTTTATTAGCATCTAGAGGAGAAAACAAAAACAAAAACAAATGTCGACCGTTCACACTTACGGCGTTACAGTAGAAAGCGTAGAAGATCCCGGGCACATAGCAGCCCAGGATGCCAACGGAGATGCCTGCGTAGTCCAAAGACAGCCAGCGACGGCAAGTCGTCTCCGATCGGTGGCACGAGAACAGGTGATACCCCACAGAACACAACATGCACACCTGCGGTAAAAAAAAAAAACACAGTCAAATTTACAGACTGGAAAGAAAAATTGCACTCATGACATCCAACACAATTTTTATTTATTTTTTTATGTTTAGAGCTTTCTTTGTGATGGTCCCTATTGTTTTCATCAATACATCTTTACCTTTTCTGATTGTAAGTCAACACAATCCTTCTGCGACAGCAACACATGAACTTATCTCAATGAATAGTGATTTGTTTTGAGGACAATCTAGATACTCACAATATCCACTTCTATGGAGAAAGAAATGGGTTTAAAGAGGGTGTGCGGGTCACAAATACTACACTATATCCCTACTGTAATTGAGGATCACCCCGACTTGTAATCCATTACATTAGCAAGTTCATTATCAGCTGCTACACAACCTACAACACGAACCGCACACAGCTAACACAGAAACAATTAACGCTGTCTCAATGGACCTTTGAACAACTCCACCATCTCTATTGTAGCTCTTTATAGTACAATACACTGTGCCCAACTTTTACAACAGCTACACCTACACACAGCTTACACACCTGCGTGGGTTGAGGTGAACTGATTGCGCGGCTGCGGCAGGGAACAGTTTATAATTAAGTTATACATACTTTATTCATATACAGTACAAATACTCAGCTAATGCAGACGTTCATAATTAACTGTAAAAAGCAGACAGTAATTACTGTTGAAGTAGTGAAATTACAGACACATACACCTGTAGATCATGCACAATGTTTTTTTTTTTTGTGAGCATTGACACTGGGAGGAGCAAAGACAGCTCGTTACATTAAGCTGGAGCGGTCCTTCTCCACAGGACTCACTCACACGGTTGAGCCAAATCATTTTTACCTGGAAGCAGAAGAGTCCTATGGCGTAGATGACGTAGTCCTCTCTTTTCGCTCCAGAGGCTGGCAGTACGGATGAGAGGTCGTTGACCCCCAGGGAGAAGAAGAGCAGGAAACCGAGAAGGTGGCTCCAAATGTTCACGGTCTCATTGGACAGCATGAAGATACTGCAACGGAAAAGAAGAAACCGAGGCCGTGAACAACACTAACGCGCAGCAGAACGCTCACTATAACATGCACGACCACTTGCATAACCGTATTACATCTTGCACTACGGTTTCGTTTTGTTAGTTAATTTAATTTAATATTATTATTCTATTGTATTTGTTGTATATATTGTGCATTTTTCTTATTTTCTTATTATTATTCTATTCTTGTATATATTTTTCTTTTCTTATGTAAAAATGCTGCTGTACTGAAAGAAATTCCCCTTGTGGGATTAATAAAGCATTTATCTATCTATACGATTCTACATCATTGACACCAATAGGCAAACAAACAAAAGAAGTACAAAAAGAAGCACTTCATGAACACGACTGGATCGCACTGAATACGTCTTAAACTCTGATATAAAAGAGTACATGATTCCCAACATGACTCCCACCTCCTCAGGCAGAGTTTGGAGGGCAGGTGGGCCCTGTAGCCCCCTGTGATGTAGGGGTTTTCTTTGAGGAAGAGGGGGATCTGTTCGTAGGTGTACAGTCTTATCCTCTGGGGTATCAGCACCGGCCAGTGCTGGTAGCTGCCCAGCTCGATGTAGTGGGCAGTCTTCAGCAGCTTCTGGGGCATCTTCAGCAGCATCTTGCTCTCAGCCCACTGGCAAGCCGGGAAAGGGTTAAGGCTGAGAGAGAGAGGGAGGGAGAGAGAGAGAGAGAGAGAGAGAGAGTATTTTTTTTTCTGACAGCATGGAGAATTTCAAGAGAAAACAGTGGTGACATCTAGTGTTTGTGAAACATTTTAAAACGTGTGTTTACATGGACGCTATCTAGTTGGTGTCCATGTTTACCGACTCCTTCCTTCCTCCTCTCCAAAGCACCTGTTTACCCCACTGTATTAACACCCGCAGCGCCATGACTCAACGCAGACGCTATCCAAATGAAGCTTTTTTTTCTTCTTCTTTTTAAAGCAGCCAAACAGAGACAGCCAAAGCATGTCCAATGTGTCAGCCCGTCTCTTTGTTAGCGAGCCCGGCTCGCGGAGAGCTCGCGGAGGCGACGCTAACCTTGACAGGAGGCATCGTCTGTAACGCAGCCAGCTGAATGACTGAAGCTCCGGCTCACACAACTCACCATTAGTCGGACCGGCGACGTCCCTGTTCGGGCAATGCAGCCATAACCTGGTGACTATTAATCTGGCTTTGGGTTTAAAACAATAAATTACATTTTAGTCAAAGAAAACATAGAAAACACATATGCTCAGCTAAGCTACTGGATGACAGCCGACCTATCTTCTTCTTTTTGATATTAAAGGAGGAGACTGCGCGTTGCTGCCGCCCACTGGTGAATGTGGAGCATTGTACCTAGAGCCAAAGCAGAAATATCTGTTCAAATCATCTGTAAAATTTACTTCTCAAAGGCTTAGAATTCAATTTCTCCTCTCTATAAAGCCGAAGTATTACATAATCCTACAGTCTATTTTTCTTCACTGCTGTGAGCACTCCCTAGTATCTCCACCAAAGCTGAAATGAAAATCATCCCCTTGCTTTTGGCGACCATTAATTACAGTGCAAATTATTATCCAGCAGTATGAATGTATTTACTACAGGTATCCATCCACCTGCAGCTAACTTTTCTTATTTTAAGTTTAGGCCTTAACATCCCAGAATTATGTTATTTCCACTTTAAGTTAAGGTTAGTAAAGCAATTTTATTCCACATTGTCCGACATTATCACATAAATTCTTTATCAACTTGTTCCGAGGCTGCTGCCAAGACAAGAGCATGTTAAATATGTCTGATTTGACGGACTATAGTCTGCATCATTCATCTACATTTGAGCCATTTTGCACAAAGTTCAGTTAGTAGCTTCCTCATAACAATTCTTACGATTACTTTGTGATCTCTCTTTCCTTTCTTGTCACTCTTTAGTTGTTTTAAACAGTATAGTTTGTGTTTATTTGAGAAGAGAGAGTGTAATGATTGGAGGGGGACATGCAACACGATTCTCTGTCTCCTTGTCCAACTGCTACACCCAAAAACAAGGCACAGATCACATAATCCATAACAGCCGTTCATGAAGTACCCTGGCTAGTGCAAGATTAAACAGAATAGATGCAATTTTCTGACACAATGACTTTGGTATGTTATGACTTCAGCCTCCCTAAAAATTTTAAATTAAACATACTGGGAAGCTGCACGCAGTCGGTGCATTAGAACCCTGCAAAGACAATGAAATTCATAATTACAGCGCTACACCATAAATTTACTCCTGGAATGGTTTGGACATCTTAGACTTATGATGTATGTTTTCAACATTATGCAATGCTAATGTCTTTAAACCTGATGTGGTTTTGAGGACATGTTTTGGTGTTGACGAAACATGCTTGTGTTAGGTTGTAATTGTAAGAATTAATAAGTCCAATCTTCTTTTTTTCTTTCTTGTGAGACAAAGGAGTAGATTTAATTTCTTTTGGGGAGTCACATTTTGGATCATACTCAAATCACTCTGACATACCAAGGGCGTTATATTCGCCTATTCAATTTCTTGTTCCATTTGCAACAGATTTATTGGAACATGATGCACTTGTTTGTTCTGAGAAGAAAAAAAGACATCAGGCATTCAGAGATAATTAATGGGTGTGATTTATGAGTCAGTGAGAAATGTACTGTGATGAACCACTGCTCAGTTGATCATTGATTGAGGAGCGAATTTTGATTAAATCTTAAAACACACGTTTCAAATACTATCGGAATAGGGATTCATTATTTCATAAAAAGGAAAATGGCTCCCTTACTTCTGTTTTAAAACACACAAATATTATGGGTCATATAGTCTGTGGGGAAGTCATCCTGTCTGCCATTCTTTCTTTTATTATCTCAGTCAGTCTATATTTATGCCAGCTGCTCTGGCATCCAAAAGTCAAGAGATGGCATCTACAACACAAGAACATGTGTTTTTATTGTGCCTTCAAAATAAAAGCATAATGGAGTACGACATAGCAGACAGGAATCAAATTAGAACAAATAAGAAGTTATGAAAAAAAATGTTCTTACTGTTTTGTATTTTGTAACATAACATACATGCAATTCTATTTTTTGTTTACATGACGGGAATTCATGTTTCCATCTAATTATGATTTAATTTGATATTTTAATTTAAATTTATTATGTATGATATTTTTACTAACATTTACAATATATTTTTTTCGTCATCCCATTACATACTTATTAACTATTTTAATAGCTGTTTTATAATATTTATTATCGGGTTTTTTTTTATTTAGGCGGACTTCAATAAAATATGTCCAGAGACAAATGACAAACTTTGGACTAATTCTGGCAAACTGACAGCACCGTATATGTTCCTGTTAAATAAAGCCATAAATAAAAGCATATAAAAACTACCCTACATAAAAACAAATGAGAATTGTATCAAAGCAAATAACAACATGCAAACATATTCAAAATATATTCACGAGTATAATCATAATTCTGTAGTAGAGTAGTAGTATGTTTACCGCGTTGACGTCGACGAGTACAGTTTAATGTGAAGAGTCCTGAGGGAAGTGGTGTTCTGTTGGCACCGCTGCAGGTTTGATGGCGGTGCGCCCTGCCCCGTTCGTGACGTCATCACCGAGCAGTCAGGCAGCCCGTGCGGGCTACTGTGCTGACACTCAGCAGGGATTCAACATGTGAACCGCCGGGCCGATGCCGAGAAGATGATGAGAGACTCACAGCTGCGGATTTGGGGATTTGTTCTTTGAAACAAACACACTATGAAACGCATGGATTATGGATCTGATATGGATATGTTGTCAAATCCTACTTTGTCTAAGTGCTTGCGCCAATTCATCGTTGCGTGATGGCGACGACGCTTCTTGTGATGGAGCGTTTGATATTTATTTCGTTTTAGACAGGTGAGTAAACACAGATCGTGTCTGTCTGCGTGCACACAGGAGCCAACCGGCACAGGCCGATATGTGCATGATATATTTATTACTATAAAGTGCAGAGACAGCCTGGACTCGGGCCTCTCCATGTATGGCTGTGTTTAGTTTTGTTCCTCTGCAGCTTCACTGCAAAGTTGGACAGAGTGTGTTTTCCGTTCTGACCTTCAGTGTCTGATGTGCGCACTTGGAGAAAGTTCACTTGTCACTCCTTCAGAGTCCCTCTCAGTGTGTGTTGTTGTTAAGCGTGAACAAACAAAGTCCAGAACAGACGTTTGCAACAACAACAAAAAAAAAAAAACTGAATAAAAGATCAGTTCTCTGTTTTATGTCATATATGCAACAACAACAAAACTTAATTTATGCAGTTTATACAGAAAATATAAGCTGTACGCGTGTGTTTTTACACACCTGCGCTGTCTTCAGGCTTCAGCATGTTAAATCTTATGTTGGATATATTTGAAACTTCATGTCTGGGTGAGTGTGATTTATTGCCCTGGTGCTTTCTTTTTTTTGCAGGTCAGGCAGTGTTTTTGGACATTGGGACGAGATCTTTGGATTCGTGGAGCAGCTCACCAACAGGTTTGTCAGGTAAGTGAAGAGGCTGTTCTCTCTCCCCTCTTCTCCTCTCATCCCCTCCTCAGATTTTAGGGGTATATCTCTACTATAAATAGCCTCAGAAAATATGGAATAATAAAACTTTATATATCACAGTTCAAAACCAAGTAAAAAAAAAACAAAAAAACAAGCTTTGCAGGCAAGCAGGCATATAAAATGTACTTTAGTCATATTTAAACTAATGAAAAAAAACTATTTTAAACACCGGGGAGTGGTTATAGGTCTTAATATTGTAATACAAACAGTTGTAGTGAGTATAAAGTAGGCCATGTCTATTTAGGGAAGCAGACATCATTCAAGGCCACCAACTGCTCCAAAACCCCTCTGGGTAATGGGTGTGTGTGTGTGTGTGTGTGTGTGTGTGCATGTGTGCGTGTGTGCGTGTGTGCGTGTGTGTGTGTGTGTGTGTGTGCATGTGTGTGTGTGTGTGATATCTTTAGGTTTAATAATGGCTTGTAAATATAAAAGCAAAACATCCAGCCAGATATGGGAAGGGCAGAGAAAGGAAGTAACAGTGACATGGTTAAGGGTTCAACTCCCTACCAAGTAAAGAAAAAATACTGCTGGATGTATTGTAATATCAGTTTTATGATTTGTTTATTTATGTCATGTAATATTTTGCAACATGGTATTATCTGCTTTGCCACGTGGAATTATGTAAAGTCATTATGTCTCGCTATGTATTGTAATGTCATTACAATACACTTAATTATATCACATTTAAAAGTAATATAATGTCATGTCATGTTCTGTGACCATGTTATTATGTTATTTCATGTTATTACTGTGGCGTGCTCAGATTTTTCATGTTGTATAATGTCATTAGATTAGATTTAACTGTATTGTCATTTTACACAGTTAGTACCAGGACAACAAAATACAGATACTAATAGCAATAGTACATATAGAGAAATATAAAAATAAACTTCAAAACCGAGGGTAGAAGGGACTTGTGTTGTAATACCTTGCCAAAAAAGCTATATATAAATCATAATGTCATTTTATGTCATGTTTTGTTTCAGTACATTATATTTCATGTGTCATTATCTTATTTAATTTAGCCTAATCTTTTTTTATTGACACGAGGACCAAACCCACTTATACTTTTTTACCTTAAAAGATACAAAACCTAGTTTTGGATTTGATGTGTTTTTGTACTGCAGATCAGATTCACAAGCTTCCTGTGTGTGTGTGTGTGTGTGTGTGTGTGTGTGTGTGTGTGTGTGTGTGTGTGTGTGTGTGTGTGTGTGTGTGTGTGTGTGTGTGTGTGTGTGTTTCAGTCCCAGGATGAGGGTTTCCTACATCGTCTTTTCAGCCCGAGCAGTCGTAATACTGCCACTAACTGGAGACAGGTACCAGTTGTCCTTCTTCTCTTTCTCTCATCCTCTGCCTAACTCCCTTACCCATCCTCCTCCTCCTCCTCCTCCTTCTCCTCCTCCTCCTCCTCCTCACGGAGAAACAACATAACACAGATAACCAGATCACACAGAAACTGAGCTCCTATCAGTCTGTATTTAAACTGTGTCCATGTTTTGTGGTCTGGATGCGCAGGTCAAAGATAGATGAGGGTTTGGAGAAGCTGAGCCAAATCAAACCTGCTGGAGAAACGTACATGCACGAAGGCATGAAAGCGGTAGGTACGCTCGTCCGATTGCCCTCCAGGAACCATATTAATAACCCGCCTAAAGGGGCAATTCAATCAAATGTATGTACTAAATGTGTAAAACGTAGTCAGAGTTTGTAAAATCGACCCTAAAACACCGCTGCTGGCTATGTGTCCGTGGTCCGTTCGGTCTCACCGTTACACTATAACATTCTAATAGATACAAACCAAAGTTAGATGTGTTATCAGATATTTCAAGCCGCTCCCTGACGGGGTCTGGGCAACAGAAAGTGTTTCAGCAAACCAAAACATACAACAGTAAAAGGGCGAGTGTGTGTGATGTGTGTGAGCTGCACTGAGTTTGTGTCAACTTTCACTCTTCAGGCGTCGGAGCAGATGAAGACACAGACTGCACCCTCATCCACCATCATCATCGTTCTTACCGATGGCAAGCTGGAGGTCTTCCCCTATGAACTGACTGTACAGGAGGTATGAAACGCCTTCACACTTGACTGAAGATAATTCAAATGGTTCTAATCAAGGTTGTTCCGAGGAGACACACTGACACATGCACACGCTTCTCCATTCATCGCCGTTGTTTTACTGAATTACGACACTCTAATAACTGTTTCAACGGTATGTGTGCATCGCGCTGCGTGACATGACTTGGTGGCTACATGGAAGAAGCATCATTTATATGGTTTTCATAGCAGTAAATGATGCTTATTCCAAGAAGCAACTGGCTCATTTCTAGCCCTCGTGTGCTCTTTCGTCCCTTATTTCTTCATCCGAGAACTGATCATAAACATGGGTTCAGTGTACGCTAGTAGGAGCAGAACTTGACTCAGGACTTTCTGTGTGATGCTTCCCAGGCGGACAAAGCCAGAGGGTTCGGAGCCAGAGTGTACTGTGTCGGGGTCATGGACTTTGACCACAAACAGGTACTGAAAGAACCCTTCTCCCTGTTACCGATACTGTTGGTTGTGTAAACACTGCGCTTGTATTTGTCTTTCTGTGTGTGTGTGTGTGTGTGTGTGTGTGTGTGTGTGTGTGTGTGTGTGTGTGTGTGTGTGTGTGTGTGTGTGTGTTAGGTTTGGTTGTGGTCCGGACCTCAATAGACGAGTTGTTTTTCAGCCCTGATTTATTAGCACACCTTGACCTTGTTGCTGAGTCTGTTTGAGTTTAACTGGAACCTCCTGAGGACAGAACAAGCAAGCAGCTGGTGGGGATTTATAGTTAGTGGTTTATGTTTATGCTGCATTTGGTTCATGTTAAAACATGGAGTCATTTTTGTATGGCGGCATGTTTTGAGTTATCATATCCTTGGAGATATGTGAATTGATTTGATTTCCTTCTCTGCAGGTATCAGGGTATTGCCAGGAAGCAACAAAGAACAAAGATTAGACTGAATGTGTCCTCAAATGTCTTCTGCTGACTGTGTTGCCTGTAAGAAATACAAAAGGGGGGAAAAAAAGGAATAAAGTATTATCCTAAAAAACACCTAAATGAATGAGAAACATTGATCTGTTGTGTTTGTAGCGAGGCTGTGATGCGTTATCTTTTCAACAGTCAGCATCATTTGTTATCCGTAATGAAATTTGCGGTGAAAAGGAAAAAAAAACTGTAATTACGTTTGTTGAGAAATGAGATACTGCAATATAATTCATTTAAAGTGGCATCCATTGTTGCACAACCCCCCCACCCTGAATCCTTCTTTAATCGCATTATAGTGACAGTATTAATCTGTAAAATAAGTATTAATAAGCATATCAGATTGGCTTCAAACTTTCATAACTCATAAAGTCTTCGGCGGTCAACGGGTGCAAGCGTCCTTCTGCCCAGTTACTGACCGCGTGCATTTTGCAGTCTGAGGAGGAAGTAATTACATCACTCTCCAATTAAATAATGCCAGACGAGCTTCCTGTGCTGCTATCATTAAAGCAGGAGATAAATGCTCCAGCCAGCTGTCCCGAGCTTTCATCTCCCAGAAAAAGGCTTTTCCTCCCTGAACGCTGCCGGAGCACTGAACCGTTAACGAGCAGAAGACCTCCCAAAGAGGCGGCATGTGAAGTTGTCTTTAAACAAAATGTATTTAAATTGCGGCTAAACTGTTTCATTTTTCTTTTTCTTTTTTTTTTCTTTTTTCTTGTCTCAGCTTGTCGACATAGCCGACGGCACAGAACAGGTCTTCCCGGTGCTGTCCGGGTTTCATGCCCTCAAAGACATCGTGAACTCGGTGAGGTCAATCAGATAGAACAACGCACACAGACGTCCACACCGTGTGAGAGGGACATCAGGCTTACACCCTGCGCTTCTTACCTGCCATCTGTCTCTCCGCACAGATCCTGAAGCAGACGTGCGCAGACGTCTTCACGATAGAGCCGTCCAGTGTTTGTGTGAATGGTGAGTTTATTTTCCTTTTTTTTTTTTTTTTTTTTATATATATATATATATATATATACAATGATGCAGGAAAAAATTGTAGGGACACTCGTGGTCCCCAGAGGATGACGCCTAATGACTTTGGTGCTCGCCTAACTTCCTTTTAGCGTCTGTGATTTGTTGATTTTTAACAGGGGTCATGTCCCAGTGGGAGCGACCCGTTTTCCTTCAAACCATCAACCAGCACACCCATGTACACCTCCCAAAGGACACTGTTGCAGGACACCTTAACACTCTTCCACAATTACACAATGCTACTTGTGACTTTGATTATGAAGGTGACCCTACTCGACAGTATATAGATTAAAGTACAGTATAGAATTGTGTATTTATAGTATATAGTTTAGAGAATACTGACAGAAGGGTGGGACTGAGAGAAAACAAAGTGCAATTCATCTGCTAGTTCAGCACCACAGACAGTGCCATGGATTTGTCAATGACAAACAGATAACAAAGCTCAGTCAGATAAAGGTTGAATAAGTCAGGCAGACACATTCTACTGAACATCCCTTCTGCCCCCGAACGCTCTCTGCTACAAGGGGATGGAGAAGGGGGGGGGATGGCAGGTTAACAAGGGCGGTGCATTTTTGTCATTTCTTCTCATCCCTCCTCAAATCTCCTGCCTGGTTTTAACATTCAACATTCATATTCCCCTCAGAGTGAATTGTAATAACTTTGGAGATCCCTTAACTTTCCCCACAACCATGTCGGCATCATTTAGCAAAAAGGTGGTTTGTGACTAAATACCTGCGAAACTAATGACAGCCTCGGCCGTACTTTGTGTTTAATGCTAATTAGTGAATGTTAGTGTGCTAACAAGCTAAACTAAGACGGTTAACATAAGAAACATTAAACCTGCTGAACATTTTCTTGTTAGTATAATGTTAGTATTAGTTTCAGCATACTCGCCGCTGTGCCTAAGAAGCCTCACAGAGCCTCCAGCCTGCCGTTAGACTCTTAGCCTTGTTGACTTTCATTTTCTCAATCACCATATTTGCTGTTTAATAATTGCTGCCTGTGTGATATCATAGTACTGTAATGTGTCCGATGTTTCTCAGAGTCCTTCAGTGTGGTGCTGAGGGGCAGTGGCTTCAGCGGATCCAGGAGGACGGACAACATGCTCTGCGTCCTCACAGTCAATGAAAAGACGTACGGTCAGTAAACGCCACACACTCAACACACTGTCATGGGGATGCACTTATGTAACCCCGGTGATATGAAGCAATATTACAATTTTGTTTACCAACGGTGATAAAACGTGCACCTATACTGCAATGCCCTTTGGGATAACATCATCTATGAAGTGCAATGTGATACGTTGTGCAGATGTCTGTGCTGCAGTGGAAAGACAGAGTCACGGCGTCCAGAAACAAACAGTGGCGGCTTTTTATTGACGTCAGCCAGAGAACAGAGGAGACATTATGAGGGAGGCCATGTTCTCTGTCTCATTACTCTATTAACAGATCGATGTCCTCTTACTGAGTCACTGAGAGGACACGGAGGGATAACACATGACTGTGTATTAGCTTCCTGTTTGACTTCTAACCAGCTTGTTTTTATCTGTTCAGCTGGAATTGCTTTCTTTCTTCCTTTTTTGCAATTGAATATATATACAATTAAAATAGTTACTGACTAAAATAGTTAGTTACTGAAGGTAGAACTATTGTTGAACAATTGTCTTTCAGCATTTAATACGCCATAAGCACCGGCATGAATTCGTATTGCAAGCCAAAGTGATGTATTTTTGCTTCCATTTACAACTAGGCGTTGTGTATTTCTTTTTTTTGTCATGTTTCTGTAAGAAAATCCTTTCCTTGATGGCAGTAATTCTCACAGCTGGTCTGTCTCTGGCTCTTTTCAGACCAGAAACCAAAAGTGGTGAGAGACGGCTATCTGCTGTGTCCAGCGCCTGTCCTGCACGAGGTCGGACAGTAAGTCAAGTGACACACGGTGATCGGAACCGTGTCAAACTATTAACAAGCTGCAAGTAAAAGTACAAAAAGAACTGAGCTTGACGTCAGCACAAGGTTTCACTCCCAAGGCAAAAACAGCTCAAACTGTAGTTCCAAATCATGTTACGATTACAGTCTTATATAGTCACAAATATAAAATCCTGCTCATTGTTATTTAAAGTTCATGGTGTATAGTTGCAGTTGCCCACGAAATAAACAGTAGTAGTAGAAGTGACTGAAGTGTTCGCTATGCATGGTCAGTTCTCTGTCTTTTCTCTGCTTGTTTTTCTTTGTCACACAGCAAAACCCTTGTGATTAAAATCAGCTATCCCCAAAGGCTGTGAGTTTACTGAAAATATTCGTAGATATCAGAGTCATGAGCATCTCTGTGCCCCCACCGGCCTGCCGTCCCACCGCCGAGCCAATACTGAGCCTGTATTTGCCCTTAAATAGAACAAGGCGTGAATCTTTGTGATAGGAAAAATCCAGTTCTGGAAAGCAGTTTGGCACGACTTCATTTCATAACCTCACTACCACGGCATTTCTCTGACAACAGGCTCATAAAGAAAGTCTTTCATCGGCCCGACGCCTATGTGTGGCAATCTGTCACAAAGCTGGTGGATAGTAAATGTCTCTTTTGCAACAGTGTCAAAGGAAAACTGATACGTTGAATGTCTTTTCGTCGAGTAAATCCAAAGAAGTGTAACATTACATTTGCAGATCACCGTGCCCAGATTTATCATCAACATTTCTTCCTTTGTCTAATCAGAACACGGAGGCCCGTGCAAATGCCACGGGCTGAAATTAGAAACTAGAAATCTGTTGTGTGTCCGTAATGGAGAGTGAGAACAATGTTTACAGCAGAACTATCAGCGGCTCAAAGTGTTGTCTGAACTGAAGCCAGTTTGACCAGAATATCTCCGTGGCATTTAGCGAGCGAGCCAAAAAGCTGATTTAACTTCACCCACTTCAAACAGCGCCCCCTCTCCCCCTCCATCTGTCCCCGGTCGCCTCTCACTTCACATCACGGCTCACCCACTCGCTCTCTCCCTCCTCGCTGAGACACCCGTGCGTACCGCTGAGATTCTCAGGGGCGAAGCTGAAACAAATCTCTGTTGAGTTCAACCCTCAAACGTTGGAACCGAACAACACTGCAAACTATAATGGCAAAAACAAGGAAATCTGGTCAAAAAAAAAACCGATAAGAATATGAATCGTAAGCACTTCCTTTTTCAGTGAGTCAATGTTGGCACCGAGTGAAGGTCAACGGGGGAACTGTCAAGGTTACCAAGAAACACAGCTCTATTGGCAGTGCTCCTCAAACGTTGTAGTTGTTACTTAACCCCTTAATTATCAATAATTCAATACAACGCGATATTTCACACTCATCATGGTCCTCGCTGTATTTTTCCATCACACTGATGGCTTAGCGAACGTCACATGTAGCTGCTAATAGTTTGAGTAAGAAGTGTTTCAGTGACTCTTGTCTTAATAATTGCAGATCAATCGAAGTGCTGGTCAGCCTGAACAACGGACAATCCTACATCTCCAGTCCCATCACCATCTACGCCACAACGTGTGTGAGTCACATCATCACATAGTACCGACAAAAAAAAAGAAGAGAAAAACACCTTTTCGTGACAGGTTGCCAGCAATTATAATAGTATCACTGCGGCATAGATTCGCTGAAGTATGCCTTGTAGGGCGAAGCTGTCAGCTTTTACACCACGTTGACAGTTGCGTGCAGCTGAGTAGTGTGTGTGTGTGTGTGTGTGTGTGTGTGTGTGTGTGTGTGTGTTTGTCGCAGTCAGATGGGACCTGGGTGCTCTGGTTGCTGTTGGCTCTGTTGCTGTTGCTGGCTCTGGTTTTATTCTGGTGGTTCTGGCCTCTCTGCTGCACTGTGGTGAGTCTTCAGCCTCGATGTATTCGTGTAAATCTCCAATTCAGGCCTTGTGGAAGCACAGGCCATAATTCAGTGCTATTTTGAATTTATGGACGTATCCCCACATGTTGCAATTTGGCCAGCGTTCCAATAGTTACACTTTCTTTATTTCTGTCCATTGACAATGTTGAGTTTCTTACTTTTTTTCCACATTATTTCTTACAGGTGATCCGAGACCCACCCCCGTCTCGCCCACCGCCGCCGCCGCCTCCTGTCGTGGTGAGTAGTACCACAGGCTGTTTCTCTTACATCACCAGCAACTTTCTGAATTGACATTCTGAGCCTGAAGTTTGGGCAGAGTAGAGTAGGGGTTTCTGGTAAAAAAAAAAAAAAACTTCACCTATTTCCAAGATGCACTGAGAGCAGGAAAAAAAAAAAGTCTGAAGAGGTCAAAACTCTTGTAGCATAAAGAGTTAGACCTGATGGCAGATATGATTTGTAGAACTTGCAAGAGACAAAGTTTCGCCACAGCAACTGAAGTCCATGCAGACATGTGCGCTACCATGACTTATAGTGATATTTAGACTATTATAAAGCAAAAGGTTGATCAGTTCATGGTATAAGAAACTGAATAGATCTCTATGGTGCTTGAGACTTTGTGGAGGCAGCATCTACTGGCTGTTCATAATACTGCATCACTCTGTTCGGTGTTGCCTCGTTTGAAAATGTTAGTCACGACATTAACTCATAATATTAAGTAGAGGGCTTAATGACTTGACCTTTCAATGAACCATTACAATTCTGTATAGTATTCTGAAATCATAAGCCCAAAATTAGAACTGGAAATCACTGTACTGTTATTTTAATTTACTTGTGTTGTTTTTCAAGGAGCCAGAAGACGATCTTTCGCCCAAACACAGGTGGCCGACAGTGGATGCTTCATACTATGGAGGCAGAGGTGCTGGAGGAATCAAACGCATGGAGGTAATAGAATAAAGAAACAATAATTATATAATTATGCACTTTTTCATTACTGTTAAACTTTTAGGCTTAACGTTAACGTGTTGGCAAAGTGTTGACGAACACACACACACACACACACACACACACACACACACACACACACACACTGGTTATTGGGGAGTCTGTGTGTGTGTTTTCGGTGTCTTTAACCCTTTAGCTGCCGTGCTGCCACTAACAGACGGGTCTGTGACGTCTGTCTCTCGTACCCGTGGTCTGCAGGTGCGTTGGGGGCAGATGGGGTCCACAGAGGAAGGGTCGCGGCTCGAGAAAGCCAAAAACGCTGTGGTCACGATGCCGGAGGGAGTGGAGGAGCCCTTCATGCCTCGACCCCCACCGCGAGCTCCTCCAGTCTCCAACCCCCCGTCACAGTCCAAATGGTACACTCCCATCAAGGTGAGACAATAGCCCGCGTTAATCACCAGACATTCAGTGCTCACGTTGAATGCTCTTTAATAAGTGCAGCTGCACTGTGCATCTTGGTACATTGGTAGGCATCTACAACTTTAAGGCTTAGATATCGATCTGATTCTGACTTATTCATACAAACGTACAAATACATGTCATGATGCCCGTGTTGCATACCGTTCTTTATCTGCAATTTGATCTTGCGTTTTTGATTGAATTAAGCAAATTTGACTTTCAGGGGCGTTTTGATGCATTGCGGGCATTACTGAGACGACAGTACGACAGAGTGGCAATCATGAGGCCGACACCTCAGGACAAGGTAAGAAACCGCTCCAGTGTTTACCTCCTGTACAACTCAACCTCGTCGGATGAAAGAAAACACGGACGCTTATCCATTCAGAATGCTTTGATCATCATTCCTTCCTATCGGACTGTCTGTAGTCACCGAGGAATAATCATGTTTTTTGTTTGCCATAAAGTGTCACCAGTTGATTGAATTAGGAAATGGACCCACCCTCTTGACGCCAAAGGGATTTGATTGACAATTGACAGAACATAATACAGCCCGACCTCCCCCCTCTAATTATCTACCCAACAGACAAATATCAGCTTACTGCGTCAACTCAGTCTTAATAAATTACAGTGTAGATGTCCACACTTCAAACCAAGCCAATGTTTTCAAAAAAGTTTTCTTCTCACAGTATTTACTGATGAGATTTTGATGATTTCTTTCCTCATATTTTGTCCCCCGCATTAACTCGAATTGTGATATTTTCCATGATTTAAATCATATTCTGTTTACAAACTCTTAATGTAATAAACTCATCTGTCTGTGTCGTCTGGCTTTTGTTTGTCTCCAGGGCCGCTGTATTAACTTCACCAGAGTTCAGAGTCACTGATGTTTAACCACGAGGATCAACACTTTTCACTTTATTCCAATTTTTGGCCAAAGACGACCGACATGTACACTCAAGAGATGATTGTTCGGATTCAAGGTGTATTGTAAATAAATGTATTTAGTTATATTCTGGTGTCGTCAATGCAATTAGAGATGTATTACCTGTGAAGAACACAAAGAACAATTTTTATTTAGTTATTCGGTTTATTTGAAAGAAAAAATATAATTCTCTTTTCACAAAGACCTTCAGTACAAGTACCCTGACCGGTAACACAGATGATACACACACAACAACAAAAAGAATACATGAGAAAACACTTGTAAAATGAGCTTTTTTGAAGAAAAAAAACCAAAACAACAACAACAACAACAACAACAACAACAGCATCACGTTCACTCATAGGCAGATTTTTAAGAACCACACCAAGCTCACATCATCACAGATGAGATGAAGAGGAGGATGACGGTCCTGTTTGTATCCGAGCTGCACGCACACACACACACACACACACACACACACACACACACACAGATCAGTTTCTGTTTCATTCAGACCCAAAACACTTCCTTGTCATACATGAACTGGTGTTGTATTAACACAACTAGCTTACCCACACAGAGCCAGCCAACCAGCAACAAGCTCACGGTGACACTTCAGAAAAAGTACACAAAGAAAAAACACTTATTTTTTTTACCTTCTGATACAAAAAAATACAACTTAATACTGTATAGAAAGACGCCTTAAAATAGGAGTCACCACATCCTATAGTACAATACACAAGAACCCACTGAAGTGCATTTGATTTAACTTGCACGATTAGCATGATGTTGCTGACGCACAACGTTGCACCACCAATACGCAGTCAAAGTGCACACATCACGACATGTTTAGAACCCGATAGCGCGATCGCAGCGTCCGTAAAGGGGCTCGAATGACCCGGAAATAGCCGTAAATTGATGCTGTGCGCAAACTGAGAGAAAATGGAAAAAGGATGCGGTGCAGTTGCGGTGGTGCCATTACAATCGAGCACTCAACAAGACGACACTGCGGAAAAAAACACCACTTGAGAAAGCAGTCGTCAGCCCGTTACTTATAATACAAATGGATGGGCTTCCTTTCAGGGTGCATCTCTCCTCCTCTCCGTTGGGTCCTGGCTGAACTCAGCCGGGATGTCCGCAGGGAAGCGGTGCTAATGTTGCAATGTAACCAATCGGGTCCACGTCCGTCCCCTGTTCGGAGACAAAAGCGGCCCTTTGCGCTTCCATAGTACGGGTCCCTCAACAATATGTTGTCGCCGCGATAGAGGTCCACTGGCAATATAAACAAAATCCGCACGTTTGATGACTTCTGTGAGCCGTCTGAAATCCTCTTAAGTGCCTTGGACAGAGCTGAGGTTGAAGCAGAAGCTCAGCTGGTGATCCAAATCAGTACTCCGAGCTCTTCTTGGGAATCGCGAGGTCCAGTACTGCGGCATTGAAGTCCGAATGCATTTCATCGGGGCTCGTTGAAGGGGTTTGTTTTAAAAAATCGTTGATACTTCGTGTGAGCTCAATGCACACATGCCGCACTATATTCGTCCGTCGGTCCGTGAGAATACGGGCCCAGCAGCGTTTGTTCTCCAAGGGAATGTAGAAAATGTGTCCACGAGACAATATGCAGGAACCTGTAGCTTTAAAATACCTCGTTCATTTACAGTCTGCAGAGCGGAGGAGGTCGTCGCTCTCTTAGGACCGATTCTCTCGATGCAGGAGGGAAGATCTGTGGAGCAGAACACAGATCATCAGTTATTATGTTCGCGAATGAAATATGTTGCCGTTGAGATGGTTTCCTGTTTTTTTGTTTGTTTTTTTGGTGCACATGTGTGTGCACATGTGTGTGTACACCCACCTAAGAGACCTCCGGCTGTCTTTCTCCATGTTGTTCTCAGGCCCTTCACTCTCGTACGAGGCCAGGTGCAGCTCTGCAGCAATAAAACAAGATGAAGCCTGAGTTTGATCTGTTCTCCCTCACTTGGTGACAGTCACGCAATTTTGTATACACGATGAGTTAAACACGGAGAAGGTCCGCATACTGACCGTCTTCGGTGAAGACGGGCGTGGTGACGAGGTACTGGAGGATCCGGCGGTCTCTGTCGAACGGACAAATCACCTGACGCCAAACCAGGAATTCGCTCACCTGCTTCGCAAGCTCCCAAAGTTTCTGTTGAGACACAAGGACAACAGACTTTATTAACACAGATACCAACTCAACAGATGCATATCCAGGAAATACACAAACAAATATTATGTAACATTATCATACCGCACTGTGAGAGGAGGATTTAAAAAAAAAAAAAAAAAAAAAAAGCAGTTGTCATAGTTTCTTAATGTCATCTCAAAAGAAATAGGGGAAACTGTAGTGCTCGTTTTACGCCACAAGGGGGCGCCATTAGCCATGTCTTACATTATTTCACAGTGAATGATCAAATCTTACACTGTTTAAATTAGTTTTAAACAATGTTTGTTGATACAAAACAACAATGGAGAAGACACAGACCTCAATCTGATTCATCAACCAGTCGCGTAAATGGTGGACTGACCTCAAAGTTGATGTGCCCGTTGGTCAGCCTGCTGGCACAGCCTTCATTCAGGAAGTAGATGTCTTTAATGAGGAGGCTGAAGAAAGGGATCACAATCTGGAGGAAGGAGACAACAGCCGGTGTGAATTGACATTTTTACGCTCGGGACATTCATCTTCTGTCCAGAGGACTCCCGTGTGCCCTCTTCTTACCTTCTCCTGGCTGCTGTGGGCCGTCTCAGACCTCTGGGTGGCGCCACGGAGCGCGGTGCGGTAGTTGCTGAAGTTACTGGACGGGTCCATCTGGTGCTGAGTGAGGTGAGGACAGGGCGGACGTTGATCAAACACGTGCATATCTATATTTCAAATCTATTGAAAGATACAATATAATACATGTAGCAGGGAATCCCTGACGGATGCCGGCTTTCTTACCTCCAGGATTTCGAACTTGTCGGTATTGACTTTACTCCAGGTTTTCCTCAGCCTGGCAACAGGACTCATGTTCATCCCGGCTGAAAGACAGAGAACGCATGTGAGTATATGAAGCAGACTGAACTGCGTCAGGCCTCCACTAACTCAAGTTTACTTCCTTGAACTGTGAGCCTAAACTCCATTTGTTGACCCGAATTACATTTTTGTCTATCTGACAAAGACGCGGAGGGAACCACAATGCACTTCATCCCCCAGAAATCACCTGTCATTAAAACGGCGTGGAGATGAAAAGTGAGTTTTCTGTCAAAAGTACTCACTGATGATGGCCATGAGGGAGTTGAAATTGCCGATGTTGAAGCACTCCTGAGCCACGTCGATGAAGAACTCTATGATACGTGCTCGGTGTTTCTTCTTCACGGGCTGTAATGACAGAACACATGCGTTTGAGAATGAAGGCCATTAAAGAACCGAGGCTTTGGTGTGTGTAAGACAGGGAGGGCCCGCATTATTTCTGAACTGTTCCCTTTGAGAACAACGCACCATGCAGATCTCAGTGGCCACCAGGTAACTCAGTCTGTTGAACCAGTTCACGTAGGCCTCCAGGTTACTGGTTTTACGCTTCCGGAAGAAACCCTGAAAAACAAAAAGCATAGGAGACGATATGGTAAAAATGTAAGCGTAACAGTTTTACATTTGTTTTGTGTGTTTTGTAGTTTTATTCCACGCTTCTGTTTGTATTTCATTATTTTTGGAACAAGAGAACTGTGGTCTTGTTTGTTCGATGTAAAAACATAAAGTAAACTATTTTGGGGAAAAAAAAAGGGATTTTGGGTAGAAAAACACCAATGCAACGCCAATATTTGAACTCAACTTAATATAAACTTATCTTTCAAAGCATTCGTCTCATCTTGTCTGTGTAATAAATAAGGGGGAAAAGGACTCAAGTTACCATTACTCGCCTTTTCTGGAGCTTTCAACTGCTTCTCCTCAGCAGATAGAGTTTGCTGTATTTTGTTGATACACAAAAAATCCAAATACTGAGCTTACTCCATCTGCCGAGGAAGACCAGGAAGATATAAATGAAAGCCTCGGAAATAGCTAGTAAGTGAACCTTGAGCTAAGATTTCGTTTTTTTTATATTCTTTTTGCCATTTTGTGCACATTGTAACTTTCATCTTTCTATCTAAAAACCCGCCAAAACTAAGTCAGATTATGATATTTTTGATCATTTTCTCAAGACTATCCAATAAATAATAATAAAATGAATAAATAAATACGAGGAGGCAGTGCTGCTCCTCTGTTATTTCCTCTGTAAATGGATCCTGACAGCTCTCACACCCACACAACCTGTGGTCCTGCACAGTGAAGTCTGTGACGTGTCTGTTGTTATTTCCATCTCATTTCCATCTGCTTCTGGGTCTTTTGGTTTTCTGTGAGACAATCGCTGTTGAACCTGTTTTGCCTTTTATATAAATAAGCATTCGAAAAGCGCCGTATAAATAAACTCCATTTGGCTGTGATGATGTAATCCCGCAGACTCATGGCTGTATTAACTGCTTACACAACACCAGCAGCCCACTCCACTCCAAACTTCCCCTTTACACTTCAGGACCCCTAACGCTGACTCAACCGCTCTTTCATACAAAGTGGGTCTTATGTAACTGGCGCAGCGCGGCTGAGGACTGGAACGTGGCTCAGTCACAAACAGCGGCTGAATGCTTGTTCTCAGCAACGCTGATTGAAAGCGACCCTTCAGCTGACTCACGGGGCCACTTAGGAGGGAAAGAGCCCTTCAGGTACACTTAGACGTACGCACAACGGCTCTTTCATACAGTGTTTGATGCATTTTCAAAAAGCTACATTACAAAAAAAAAAATATATATAATAATAATTCCCCAAATCTGCCAGCAGGATCTTTCATGTGGCTTCTAAATCAACTTGAACTGAAGCAGACCACAAATTACATTATCAAAGCGGAACTGAGACGCTTGAAATAAAAATGACTACGATCTGGGACTTTTCTTCATCACTTCTTTGATGCTGGTAATAATAATAATAATAATAATAATAAAACGGGTCATGTTGCTGTATTTTTAAGCCGTCTTCAAACAGAAAACTCTGAATGCAGCAAGCCGTAGCTGTTAGATCCATCTATTTACTAACTCTGACTGACATCAGCCATTAAATCCAGCAGTAGAAAGACAGCTTTATTCATTTCCAAATCATTTTAATCAGCAGCATTTAATACTAGAGGGAAAAAGTAAACAAACGAGGTACACGTTCATAATGTTTTCTGGTAGAGAGGTCAGATGTTATGTTTAATGTCTCATTGTCTCACAGGCTCGTGTTTGGGATGAATTGTACCTTATGGTTCTCCAAAGGATCCTTCCTGGCGAACGTTTGGATGAACTCCTCCGGACCGATAAAACTCAGTCTGTCCTGAAGGCAGAGAACAGGGACAGGAAACAATCAGGACAATAATAACAGTAATACATAAGAGGGAGATGATCAAGAAGGAAGGGAGATGAATAACAGAAACATTATGAGAGTAAGAAAAGGGAGATGCTTGAGCGCAACAACAACAACAAAAAAAAGACATGACAACAAAACTGGAGAGGGTGATGAAAAAGTAGAAGAAAAAAAAAGGGAAGGAGAGCTATGGCTTTATGAAATGTCATCACAAAAAACAAAAAACGTTACACATGAAAAAAACCATAAAAATGTGCTCTGAAAAGTTGAACTATTAAGAATCAGAATTAACCACTTTAGCCTCATATAAAATGACAGTATTAAAAAACTTTTTATTTCAAAAAGAGACCACACAAAGGGGGTTTATGGGAAAACAATAAAAACCCATAGAAATAACGAGCGTAAAACATAAATCCAATAAGTCAACGCACGAGCGGGACAATAAAAGAAGGCCACTTAGCAGTCGAATAAAAAAAAGTCTATAAATGCGTTTTCTTAAACGTTGCTGTTACACCACCAACGTAATTAATTCACTGCATTTTAATAGAGCAAAAAAAAGAAAAAAAAAGAAAAAGGCCCGTAAAGTAGTAACCACATGTCAAGACATAGAAGACTGCGAGAGCATCGCGCACGAGACACGACTGCAGCTTTGCCTCCTAATCTCACGACAGATGGTCGTACGGGGAGACGTCCTCCCGTATCTCTGCTCACCAGTTCGATGTGTGTGAGCTGCTGGGCGAGCACGAAGGGGTCGTCGCACGCGCTCATCACGTCACTGCGCTGACCCGAGGCCTGCTTGCTCTTCAGGGAGGCGGGCCGCTCCATCGCCACGGCGTTGAGCGCCGACACGGCCTCCTCGTATTGGCCGAGGGCGGAGAGGCGCTTGATCAGCCGCTGGGTCATCTGCTGCATGGCTCGCCAAGAGTACTGGGGGCGTAACACAGACACCTTAGATGCCAATCCATCAAGCGAACGCTTTTCCACATCAATATTTTCACTCGGCAAGCAAAGGCATCAGTGCGACGTGACAAATGAAGTAAAGAGGATTACGTCACTGGTCTGGAAGCCAGGCGTGCTGGATTAAGGCCGAGAGGTCAACACAAGTCTCGAGCCGCGTTTCTATTAACGTATTTGAACGCTCGTTTTGAAGTATCGCATTAAAGAAGCTGTGTGGACACTGTGAAAAAACTTGCTAAAACGTCCCTTAATTGCGTAAAAAAAAATATATTTTTTTACGCTCAGTCGAGGTTTTTTTTTTTTTTTTTTTTTTTGCTTTCGTCGAAAAAGAGAGTTGATGCTCTCTGATGTAGCGAACATTTAAAATCACAGGACCGACGTCGGCGTTCACCACGCTGAGCACTCACCTCGTCTCCCCGGGCCACGTGGTGCGTCATGTCCTTGAGGCAGCGCATCATCCTCTCGTCTCTGAAGTCGTACGGGAACGTCTCCGTCCACTCGGTCAGCAGCTGCACCAGCTTGGGCGCCACCTCACGGAACCGGATCTGGAAGAACATCCCATGGCTTGCTTTAAGTGTCACGGGCGTCATTATGGCATAGCATTTATGAATACGATCCGTCTTTCGGACACTATGTGCTGCCGTTGGTTAGCTAGTTTGTTTGTTTGTTTGTCTGCTTTATTGTTCCCACTAAATGTGTTCCCTTTCATTTTTATTTCCCTTGTGTCAATTTGAGTCTGGAATGGCTCTGCTTATGAAATAGTCGATAAATATTTTCTCCCGACAAAATAAAAAAAGATTTACGGAGGTTTGTGTCTGTGGGTGAGAGTGTGTGGCAGGGAGACAAATTATAGCTGTGAGTGTGCGCGCGCGTGTGTGTGTGTGCGTGTGTGTGTGTGTGTGTGTGTGTGTGTGTGTGTGTGTGTGTGTAATCCGCCCACCTTGTCCAGCAGGGCGTCTCCGGACCGCTGCTGCTCCACACACAGGTGACAAACCTTCGTCATGAGCTCGTACGGGTGCAGGAAGAGGCGTGAACTCAGCAGGAAGGTGAACACATACGACCTCTGATGATGAGGAAACACAACGGCTCTCGTGAAAAAAGAACGGGGCGGCACACACACACACACACACACAGTCTGTTTACAAGCACTAAATAAAAATGCATTCGTCACAACATTTAGGGGACTTTACTGGCACTTACATCGGGGTAGTAGTCAACTGTGGGAACCAGGTGCTGGATCAGGGCCTCGAGGGATGCGGAAACCAAACTGTTGTCATGGTAACACATCTCCCCGTAGCTGGCGGTGACGCCGTGTCCGTACCGTCGGCCTTTCGCTGCGACGGAGTTGTTGCGTGAAGACTGCTCGCTGCCGCCGCTGCTGCTGCTGGTGGTGTTGGTGGTGGCGGCGGCGGCGGTGGCGTTGTTGTTGGCGGCGTTGGTGGTGGTGGCGGCGGCGGCGGCGGTGGTGTGGCGGTACGCGCGTCCAGGACAGGAAGTGCTGTGCTGTCGGGGGCTGTGAGGCTGCGGCGAGGAGTACGGGTTCTCTGAAACCGCGCAGCTGCTGTTGTAATGGTGCTCCCTGGCGGTCGCCGAGGAGACGGAGGAGCTGCGGTACGCGCCGTGAGGCTGCGGTATGTCGTAGGGGTTCTCCGTGGAAGAGTAGGCGCCGTTGTAGGCGTTTTCCTTGGCGGGCTTCGGGGCGGTGCCGTTGCGGTACGGGCTGTGAGGCTGCGGGTGGTTGTTGTTGTTGTTGCCATAAGAAGCGCAGGGGCCGAACTTTCCGGCGTACGGGGTCGTGGGAGGCATGTTGACCTGCAGAGGGAAAAAAGACACACGGTGGAGGTTAGGGGGCAACATGGGCAAAATATCATATGATACATATCCTCAATCAGCTGAGGAAAATGAAGCTGTTTTGCTCCGTGATTTGCAGCATTACCACCACATTGATGTAATATACAACTTTCTGACAAAAACAAAGCAACGTCCACTCGGGACCCCTCGTCTTTAATACACAATGTGATCACTCACGAGTGACTGGAATCCCTTTTTGAGACGCTGAAGGAACTAAAATATCACATCTTAAACAAGAAAATCGCAATTATCATAATAAGCTCTGACAAATGAACAGCATTTTGTGTGGAAGAATACATGTTGATGATGTCATATTGCAAATATAAATTCGCAAACCCCAAATGAATTCAGTTTATACTAATTTCAAAAAATAAAAACAGCAAATCTAAGCAAAGCCGTAACCAGCACATAATAACAAATTAATCTGTTGATTGATCGTCTGTCGATCAGCTCAGCAATCATGTCGCTAATAGTTTCAGCAGTGGCATTAATTATGGTACTACAAAAGTGAAAAACAAGTCAAACAGGCGGCATGCTTTGTGGTTATAAATTATACTTTCTCCCTTCATTGTGTCATCAAACACCAATATCCACTGCTGTTTTACTGACTAGCCTCCGGTCAACATGAGAAGTCACTCTACTTTATCTGCATCAAGAAGTCATGACTCCGCTGTAGTGCTGCGACGCGGCCTCCCTCCCTCTCCCTTGGAATGTGGTTGGTGTTTGAGCTGCGTCCACATGTTGTGAAAATATCTCTTTGAGCAACTCGATCACGCAAAGCGGAGACTTAGAAGCGTCTGTGAAAGTAATTACACTTAATGGCATAATTTTACCCCTCCTCTGTTTACCGTTTTGGCTTTGAATTTCGAAAGGTACCTCCTTGTGAAATTCACTTCACCCTCAGAGTTATTTGAAGGTAAAGGTTTATTACATTTTTTTTTTTTTTTTTACAAAGCCTATTTTTTGCACTGTGTTCTGCTATATTGTATGTTGTATTTTGTATTGTTCGCCATCAGGGCGGCATAAAGGAGGAAAAGAAAAGAAAAGAATAGGCCAGCAGATGGAAGATCTCAAGACAGCAATGATTTTTTTTGACTTAATGGTGTAGATAATTGGATTTGAGGTTGGTAAGCTGATCCCAGATCACCACCAAGGCGTGCTTTAACTCTGGAGCCATCTTTATCCTGCTACTGTTGTCTGTCTAGGAACCACATGCCGGCGTAAATCGAGCCGCACACACACACATGCGGCGTACACTCTGCCAGAAAACCAAACCCTGCAGGAATCCAGCCGACTTTTGTTTGTCCATCGCAGCGCCCGACAGAGGAGTGTCTGCCTGAGCCAACATCTTATACACACACACACACACACGCACACGCACACACACACACACACACACACACACACACACATACCCATGTC
The DNA here is from genome assembly GCA_016806645.1 of Ophiodon elongatus. Taxonomy (NCBI): domain Eukaryota; kingdom Metazoa; phylum Chordata; class Actinopteri; order Perciformes; family Hexagrammidae; genus Ophiodon; species Ophiodon elongatus. The sequence goes on along the minus strand of JACSYO010001218.1, from coordinate 1,863,539 downwards.
CACCATGGCGCCAAGCCCCATTGCCGGCATAATCCAAACACACACACACATGTCACACATGAACAAATGATGGCTTGAGCGACACATGCACACACACACACACGCACACACACACACCCATACACTCCTGTGTACCACAGCGCCTGGCTTCATGCCAGTGTCAGCCAGTCCAGTGCCAGCCCGTCTTCTGAACTCTGTGATCTCGGCCTGCTGTTTTCCTTCTAACTCGGTTAAAAGATTACACTGGCTTTACCTTCCTAAAGTTACAATATAACATCATCTGGAAAAAGCTCCGGTGGTCAAGTTGAGATAAGGCATCGACTGAGTGATATTTACACCAGTTTTTCACTCTCCGAAAGCCTGTGTTTGCGTTGAGAAGGTGACCTGAGGCGAATGGAAAACACGTCTAAAAACTGTTTTTCCAGACTGACTTCCTGAAAGGTTGACCCTTCGGATAGTTTGCGGCTTCCATGTTGCAGCACCAAAATCTTTGGCTCACTCTAAATCATAGGTTGGGCTCTCCAATGGACGCCTTAATGATGGTGTTGGGAGCATAATTTCATATTGAAAGCATTGTTTAAATTCTCTTTATTTGTAAACTTTGAAAAAAGTGCAGCCTTACAAATGGGATTTCCCGTGGTAATAAAAATACGGGAGAGAGCAGACATGATCCCAACAAAACCCAAAAGGATCCAGTTTCATGCTCCCTTACCGACGTTCTTAAAATACTTAAACGTTGTAGCGTGCATTTTCCCTGCCACTGGCATCCGTTTCATATTGTGACAACAAACAATATCTCCCGTTGGACGAATGGCACCGATATGCAGCGTCTGGTGCCTGAAATGCCATAACCTGGTCCATCAAAAGGTTAAAGCTAATTGAACGTTTGATGGAGCTGCAGGCAAATATCATCCGCTAATGGATTTAAAACCAAGCTGCTTCAAAGACACAGCATCATTTGGAGGTTTTCAATGTATGTGACGGTTGTCAAATATGTGAATGCTGCCTTTTAATAGTTTTAGTGGCCAATGCCTTTTTTTTTCTTCTTTTTTTTTTTTTTTAAACCATGAAAGGAATGAATTGTTTAGGTGCATTTGCTTTGCAGCTGGACCAGCTTCTCTCTTGGATCCCTGCAGACACGCCGAAGCATTGATGGCTTAAGACTAACTTCACTCCAGTTGGTTCCAGAAAACAACCTAAATCTTTCAACCTGAGGCAGAAGACTTTTTTTTCTTCTGAATCACACAATGTGGTTTAAAAAAAAAAAAAGGTACAGCCAGCAATGCTGAGACCAGTTATAACAGGAGGGGGAGAACGAGGGGGGAGAGGGGGTGGGGGGGGCTCTTCAACAATAGAGGTATTATCTATCCTGTCATGGCATTAACAACCGCACAAAGACCCCCAGGAAGAGATCACAGCACATCAGACACACACAGCAGCTTTCACACACACACACACACACACACACACACACACACACACTCGGCCGGCCACCGTTAGGACGCGGGATGCCCCCCACCCCCACCCCCACCCACACCCCGCCTCTGCACGGAATTGAGGCTGCAGGATCATCTTCACATCCCCAATGTGAAGCAGAACTTTTCCCAATCCTTCCGTAAGGTGTGAACTCTTGATTACACCTGTACATACATCATCTACTGTGAGGTCATGAGGCCATAAATCCGCCCTTTTATTTGTGCAAAGTCCAACAAAAAAGTACGGGAAGCTATCTGGGCGACTTAAAGGAGCCTATCGAAACTCTCGTATTGACATGAGCACATATAACTTTCACGTGGCTCAGGGACCTCAAGCGCCTCTAATTTAGTGTGACGAAGGAATACGTGCAAAATACATTATGAAACATGACAGTTTTAATCATGCGTCATAGTGTGTATGCACCCTGTGGCTATCTTAGTCAGTCTTAATTGTACTTATTCAATGCCGACTGACCACAGAGAGAAAGTGACCTAATAATAGCCGGTACACTGAAACCGGCTGAAACCCCCTGATGCTTAACCACAACAGGAGCCCAACGGAACAAGAGAAGATTTGTTTGCAAAGACTCCTGTTTTTTCTGTGACGTCTAATCACATTTTAAGGTCTTAAAGCGGGGCCGGGAGCAAGAAAACACACAGTCAGCACAAGTTCAGCACGTAGGTTGTGGACACATGGCGTGAGAGAAAAGCCCCCCGATAAGGAGACCTGTAAAAGTATTTATCTGAGTGGTAAAAGGCCTATCTTTGCTCTACTTTGCCCCGTGAGCACTTTGACACTATAATAAAGTTACAGCGGGTCAGGCGCGTGAGCAAGACGAGCGTCTTCGTCTTCGTCTGAGGAGGGCGGGGGGGTGGGGGGTGGGGGTGGGGGACCCCTTCACAGGCCGGCCCTGCTCGCGACCGTAAACCAGGTTAAAGTCCAGGCTGCGTTCGTATCGCTGACTCGTGGTTGTGTCAAAGCTGCACACTGGGCGCGTTCTCCGCGTACAATAGTTTAACCCTTAGTAGTTAACAGCACTACACAGACACGCTGTACAGTAAAGATGGAGCCAGTAACCTGCTGTAAGGGCACTTGACACCAAATAAAAAGTCAAATCTTCTCTCTGGGAAAAGGGGGCTCGCTCACTGTCGTTCAGAGGGTTTCACTGTCACACTTTAATTTGATACTTCCTGTAGGAGGAGAAGGGACTCTACTTGACTTAGGAATGCCATGTAGGCCACATAGGATGAATCCTTGATGCCTCAATTTGCAGTCTTATCTTCATTTTGTGAGGATGTACCTTCAGAGTGGCCTACTTTTTATTTACGATCAGCCCCGACCAACTCACCACATCTTTGTTGGTACCTTTGAATTATGCGAATACCTTCCACTGATTGTGCTGTTGAAGTACAGCTGGTATACTGGTGCATTTAATCCAACCCTCTTTGTAGCATTGTGACAACGGTCACAGAGTTTGTTTCAATTCTACGCAGGAAAACCCCTGAATATGTTTCTTGACCTAAATCAGGGGCATAACAGCGATCAAAAAATAAATCTGTGATAACCATCGTTTTCCTTGTCGTGAGTCTCATTTGAACACACGTTGTTTTTGAGTTTTGGGGAAGCAGCTGACAACAAATATGACTAATATGGCAGAAACAATCAGTGGATGGACACAACATACATCTCTCAGTGTTTTGATAATCGGTTTATAGAGTTAGAAACAGGGAGATTTGCAGCTTTTCAGCAGAAACTGAATACTTTTGGGTTTCTGGACTGGTGGTAAAAGAAAGCGAGAAATCATTTTGTTGACCAAACAATCAATCCATTAATCAAATCTGCAGAATAATGGATAATTAGACTAATTGTTAGTACTTGATAGTCTGTCTCTTCGTCTGTATGTAAGAACAACTGCTGAATACAAGCATCACGATGTCTTTCTCTGCTCGTTGGCTGTCCAAGCATAAGGACCTGCATCCGCCTTTCTACACCCATAATCCTTTGCGTTTTGGGGTTGCTCCCCCTTCACTCTGTAAGAAGTATGAATGCGATTTAAACAATCTGCCCCACGGCTCCCATATGTTTGAGGTCTGACCAGACGAGCCAAACGTAAAGGAGGAGGAAAAAGCGCGGCGCTGAAAAAAAAAAAAAAGAGTAATCTCACGGGTCAGGTGAGGCCTCCAGCCTCTGTGAAAACACCAGACGCCGGGGACCCGCTGACCACTTCAAAAAACCTGCACCTGCAATCTGATAGACAGGCGAACAGAACCGGAAACAGACCCCATGCTCAGATTGGCTCGAGAGATAAGTGGAATACAATTCACCCACTGCTGGTCCTGTTTTTATCTGTTATTCCCACACACACACACACACACACACACACACACACACACACACACACACACACACACACACACACACACACACACTGCATTCAAGCACGCATTCCCCTGTGTGTAGGCTCCACACACACACACACACACACACACACACACTGCATTCAAGCACGCATTCCCCTGTTTGTAGGCTCCACACACACACACACACACACACACACACACACCCACAGGGTTAGAAGTGCATATAGAGGCACACAGGAACACAGGCACCTGTCCCTGGCATGATCTGGTAGGCTAGTACAGTATTAACCTAGTGTCAGAAAGGATAAAGACCCATCATCTGCTCTGCTGCTGGGATGTAATAAACCTATAAGCTCATGTAAGGGGTTCTCTTTCACACATGATACACACTTTCTATTGCCGATAAACCTACAAATCTCACACACCACTGCCTCACGACACAACACGCTCATTGTATATTAAGATCAAAGTTGGAAAATGTAAAAAAAAAAAAAACTGCTGCTTTTAGATCTGTTGAAGCCCTAAAATGCTGCTCAGACTGCCTTTGTGTTCATCATCAAATAAGTGGAACCATTTCATTTGAGGTGCATTTAAGCAGCCTGCACCGCTCATTTCAGCAAGTTGAGGGACCATTGGTTTATATATAAGTGTGCGTAGGGAATAAGGCTGATTAAAGTCTGTTTGGCCAGAACAACACACGCTTTCTCTCCTTTTTTTGTCTTTTCCCCACAGACACGTACACAATCTGTTGGTCTCTCTCACACACACACACACACACACACGCACACGCACACGCACACGCGCACAAACACACCGTGCCTGGTCCACATTATGGGTTTCTAAGTGAGTCATAACACAGTAAAAGTAAAAGCTGACTGTGAAAATGCCACGCTGTGTAACCACAGTCCCATCACAGGTGCTGCTGGTGAGTAACGTTTGTGTGCGAGTCTGACAGCCAGCCTAATTATAAACTCACATGGGCGGTAAACAACAATAACAACAACAACAAATGTAGCGAGGCGGAGGAGAAGAGAATGGAGGGAGGAATAAAACGTTGTGGTTTCCAAACAACACAAGGCTAAATGAATAAAGGCTTTTTGAGTGAACGAGATTTTTTTTTTTCTTTTTTTTTTTTTTTTTGCCGATAAAGTTTCATTTCAGAAAGTTAAGTTTGTTATAGCCAAGAGTTAAACCGTAATCAGGCTACAGGCAGCGTAGTGGCGCTAAATGTATGAATGCAATGAAACAAAACATTGTAAAAAAAAAAAAAAGAAAAATGCGATTATAAACGTTATTCATATGAACGCAAATTGTCGTATCATCATCACGTGAAGCGTCTTATTATAGTATTGTGTCCCATAACATAATCTAGTAAACATCATTTTCTGACTCTGACGCCTGATTCGAGCGAGATTAAAGTGAATTGTTCCCACGAATAACCCCATCATCATCATCCTCCTCCTCCTCCTCCTCCTCCTCCTCCTCCTCCTCATCATCATCATCCACAACCCGACCAACTCACCGCTGATGGGCTGCAGCTCAATGTCCGACTGCAAGACCTTTCATTGGCGGAAAACAGTGGGAAAAAAAGCGAAAGAACCCAAAAAAAAAAAAAACTATCCAAAGTGTCAGAAGCTGTCCGCTGTCGGTGCACCGCGCGGCTCCGTCCCGGCGTGTCCACGCGCAGATAAAGTGTTTCAGCGGCGTGCCCGCACCGTGCTCTCCTCCATTGTGTCTCCTGCTCACCGATATCTGAGTCAATTTGAAACCAGCAGCGCCGTAATGAGCCTCGAAGCGAGGCGTATTCAAATGACTTCCATTGAGCCGGGAAAACCGGCCAATCGGCGCGCGGGGGGCGGGTGCCTCTTGGAAGAGAGGGGGGCGACGCCGGCCAATGGCGGCGGAGGAGGCTGCAAATCGAAATCTCCGGAGAATCTGATTGGCTGGCCGGCCGTCCGTCGAATTCCTTCTTTTCAACCGCAGCTCGGGGGGCAGTGCATGTTTTTGTTGGAGAGCTGAAATATGGAAGGTGTAAGGTTTCCTCCCGGAATGTGTGCATGTGTGTGGTTGCAAGTTGGTCTCCGCAGCTTCAAAAACAAAGCGTTTGTAAAAGTATAGGCGTCCTAGCTGTTTTATTTTGTGTTTATAACTTATCTTGTTAAATAATGTCATTAAGTTGCTAGTAGTTCCAGGAAATAAAACACAGGGATAGATACATCCATCTAAGAGGAAAAATATTTACCTATTCTATGGCTGTTAGCTATTATATTGTGAGAAGATGACAGCCATGCATTCAACAGTGAGCGAGAACAACCTTGAAGCATATACATATATATATATATATATATACATAGTAGCATTTGTACATAATACTGCTGAACATTGGAGTATTTTTCCTTCCTTTCTCAGGTTGCCATTCATTTCTGTTGAAAATGAAAAATTGCTGTGGAAATCAGATGGCAGTGGGCGGATGGCATCTTGAAATCAGTTCCAATATAGGTAACTCATTACAGTGGAAGATTTTATTGGCTTAAAGCTGCATTCATTCATTTATTTGGTCATTTCGGGGCAGCCGAACAAACTGAAAACACATCTGACACACTATTGTCTCATAAAGTTGCTATGACGAACGTGTTAGTAAAGTGTCTGGCTACACATTCAGTCGACAAGGAGATTTCCACCAACTCCTGAGAAAAAAATATCACAGTTTTTAGTCATAGAAAAGGATGTTGGCGAAAGAGTTTGCTGGCTAGAGGACCAAAAAAAGCTGGAAATCACTACATCGCTCCATCAGACTGGAGGAGAACTGCAGAGTTGGATGACAATTCCATGTGGGAATCGTGGCTCCTTTCATGTTGACGCACGTCATTTAAATGATTGGTAATATAAAATATATTGGTTGGCGCCGCTTTAATCTTTTTTTGTTGTGTTATCATGCGGTGTTGCAGTTGAAAGCAGGATAATTCAAGCGTTGTTATAGTTGCATGCGGTTTCATAGAAGCTCCGAGATCAGTTCGCATATCACATAACATGCCACGCCACATACTGCGAAAGGGTAATGAACACACTCTCAAACTGCATCGGGTCATTCATACCACACTGTGGCTCCCAGGTAATTACACCTGGTCATGGCCGTTCTCAAAAGACCTGCATCTGTCACTGTTTATTGGTAAACCATTAAATTGTACCTTTGAGTAAATTTATAATCACAGTTATTGACTCTCGGCTGTAGATCGTACACGAGGGCAAAGTGTTAATTTACAGGATGTTTCTCTATTGACAAGGAATGCATTGATTGCATGTTGTTGCATTAACATTTAGTTTTTTTTCAAGAATTAAGAAAAAACAGCCTTGATGACAGTAATTTTCTTGAGACCTGATGTGGATTTGAAAGGATTTAACGACCCCACAAGGTTGGAGAAATTACTCCACCCATAACACAAAGTTATCCTTAAATTGCAGTGAAAACAAGAAGATTATCTAGGTTTTCATGTAACAGCAGGCACATATGTACAGGCCCGTCCTACTTGCGTACACTCATGCGGTCCCGGGTCTTTTTTAAGCAGGTTCATATTCATTTTTACTCAGGCAGAGTTTAAAAACACACCTCATCTCTTTCTCTAAATGTTTAGAATATACTCTAAATATATATACACTATGCCCCTTTCAACAGTTGAATTTCCTTCTGAAATATGGTAATTAATGCAAGGTGGGTGCACACAATACCCACCCATTCAACTGCCACTGCATCGCTGCCATCCACCTCAGCAGAGTCCAATCCTTTTCATTGCATAAACATCAAATTACATAAACACAGCGTTAGATTTGAAGCGCAGGCCGGGCCCTGGCGTTGTGGGCGGCGCTCAACACTGACGCCTCTTACATTCTGACACATCACCGTGGAGGCAAGAATAGCTGATCTCTGTGTCTTACAGGCTGCAGGGTTTTCTCATTTCAATAACCCGACTCCTACACCAGGCACCCGAGCGCACAGCTTCCGGCTGCGTAGTAGGCCCGATGCGCGCGCGGCGCGCACGGACTTCCGGTGATGCTTGACCATGGCGACGCTCGGTGCGGGGCCCTCTTGAGATTTGGCTTTTTCGATTGGCTGCTTGACGCCCACGACTGCCACAGAGCGGTTGAGGAAGACTTACTTGTCAGAGTGGCAGACGGAGGAAGTCAATGGAAATAAGATTAACCTCAAGTGGTGGTCAACACCACCGCCATTACCCAAATATTTGCTCTATGGATGTGCTTGGCAGTTACTTAAGACCTTCAGAAAGCATTTATCATCGTATGAGTCGCATCAAATGGTTCCCAAACATAACAAAAGGGAACATTCACTGTATTTTAGTAGGACTTTAAAGGCTTAATTGTAGAGGTAAGGTAACGTCATGTAATAATGGAGACATGGGAGGGGAACATCCAGCAGGATTCAAACTCAGGCTTAAATGAAGAGGTGGTTTAATTGAGTTTAGGTTGTTACTGCTTCTTATCCGCCCACATTGTCTAGCTGGAAGACCGTTAGTGAAGAGAAAATAGTCACGAAAAACTAATCTGCATTCCTGTGTAAATACACAGAGCTGATGTGCAGCATTTAGCATGAAGGGCACTTTGTTTAAGTTGTTCTGTGTTTACAGAGAACTGCATCAGAGAGCCGCTCAGCATCTTGCCTGTGTGTCTCACAGTGACTCAGACAAGATAATGCAACAGATGTTTCTGATTTTCCTGTTGTTTATCAAAACTACAGATACTGAAAGCTTTGTGAGGAGAGTCTTGCCATTGATTTTTAGTCGCCATGCCAACATACACTACCAGGCAAAGGTTTAATTTGTATACACACTGTAAATCCCCTAAAAGTAGGAAATAAGTAAGGAACAGGCACGCTATGAAATGAGAAATGTGTGTGAGGGTTTTCTTTATTATATTGGAGATGGTCCTGTGCCTTGCCTTGTCTTCATACACAGGTTCATATACAGTGGTTAACTTTGCCAGGGTGCAGGTCTTACATTAAACAGCATCATCTGACAACGTTAGTAAATTCATTATGACACTCGACAGTCGCCATAAAGGCACTGAGCAAAAAGCACCAGTTGTGTGTTTGTGTTTGTGGTTTCAGTTTATTACACCTGTACTATCCAATTCAAACTGCAATACACTAGTATTACGCTACCTTATCAAGGTTAGCGTATTTGATTGGATATAAATAATGTGTTTGTATTAACAGTGGATAGAAACGGAACTGTTTTGGTTTTCTGTCCTGCTACTTTATTGCTTTGGTTCTCTCTCACCGCTCTAATAGTGTCAATTTTGGGCGCAGCAGGCAGCTGTTGGTAGCAGGAAAAAAAACTATAAACTATAAACGCTAAACTCTAACACTACCTGCTCATACAGATACAAGTAGCTACTAGCTAGAGGAGCATTAAGCAGCAAAAGAGACAGATGTATCCCTCAGGTGTTGGTAGAGACCAAAGGAAGAGCTAAAAGGAGATGGAATATTGAACTTAAATCTATCAGGTAGCAAGAAACATGACTCCACATCCTCCAAATGTTGGTGTCTAAATAAGCAAATCATTGCTGACAAGTTTGGCGTATCAATTTAAAAGTGTAGTGTTACTTTCTGCTGTCCACAAGTGGCCAAGAAATCAATTATTGCAGGTTTAACTTTTGGTTGAGATGGTGAGGATTCAACTAATTGCTGTTGTCTTATACTGTCGATATATACTATACCGATTTATATAACTCAGTTTGTCTGTTGGATCGACAGGATTTCAACTTTCTTAACTATACCCCAGTTTCATATACCTGTTCATATCCAACTCCACTGTGTAGAATATAAATATGTCACATTTTAGAGCATTTACAATGAGTACATTACTAATAGTTAAACCAAAATGGCCAAAAATCATTGTTCAAAAGCTTCTGACTGGCAGCGTGTTTTGGATTTCCAGGAAGCTGCGACACAAAACAAATGATGTCAGCGGGCCACCAGCAGCAGCAGCAGCAGACGTATGTGCTGTAGTGCATGTGGGTGGGATTACACAGTGACAGCTGGGTGAGATCATTATGGTCGGGAAAGGGGGGATAAGAGGTGGGGGGGGGGGGAGAGAACCCGAGACTCGGGGGAGGGGTTGGGGTATAATGGTGTTGGGGCAGAGGGGCGGGAGGCTTTTTGTGGTGACATTCCTTACTCTGCAGAATGCATGCATGTATATTAGAAAAGTTCAAGAGAAGAAATAATCCAGCCGCACAATAACACCAACCTGCTTCAAACCCCCAAAAAGCTTGAGCTGTTCTTTTACATTTGTGTTTACGTGCTCGGAGTACTTGAAGCCTGAGGCATGCATGAGGATGGTTCAGGTTGAGTGGAGTAGTTGATATGTGGGATATATCAGGAGGTGCGTGAGGGGAGATGAGGGGTGGATCTCGGGTGGGTGGGGGGGAAAGGAAGGCGGGTGACTCACGGGCTTCCAGTAAGAGGTCTGACTCAGCTACTGGAAGCCCCTTGACCTGTCTGGGGACAATAAGTGCTAATAATCAGTGTTTTTTACTTTGCTGAAGAAAAAAAGAGAGAGGACCCCAAAGGTCATACTATGGAAAATAAGAAATGGAATATGTGATACAGCTCTCACTACTTTATTTTTGTTCTTGGGTCACTGCAGAGACAACAAAGAGAAAGATCCTCAGACAGATTTTACACTTTTGTCAGCGCGGTCACAAGGCCTCAGATCAGTTTTAAAGACACTTTGACCGAGAATGCGAAGAAAAGAAAACAACACATGCACACCATTCCCCATTCATTTGTGTCATCCAGTCAGACTGCTCCCCTGTTCCTTTTAAAGTCATCCGTCTTTCTGCTAATCCTTGTGACCTGCGCATTTGTGTTGCTATAGTGACATTAAGATGAGCGAAAGGGGATCACTTTCACCCACGGCAACAGCAGCCACGTAATGACAGGGACTGCTCGTCACGTGCTCCATTGTGAGTCAGCTTGGCTGACAGCTATGGACACTTTTACAGCATTTAAAAACGTTCCTCTTTTTGACGTTTGTGGTGCCTTGTATGAAGTAAAACAACGAGGAAACATGCAGGTGTTTGATTACATAGTCGATGATTCAGGTACGAACGGAAATCGTCATCTGTGTTTGCTTCCTCCCGCCGTTAAGAACGGCTACGGACGCGTGAAGAGGCATCAAATCAAGCGGGAGGAACCATTGACTATCAGATGCAAACAGTCGTATGCTCCATAATCCTTTGTGTCCCGGGGTTTTCTGTCCATGGTTTGGGTGATGTGTCCGAGAAAAATGCACCCTAGTTCATCTGGATTTATTCCCTGAACTTAAAGAGACGTCAGAATTCAATTGGTGGGATTGCACCTTTAGTGATAATCAGCTTTCCAATTGGATGAAGTTACATTGAGCAAAAAAATAACTGTTAAACTAGACTGCAAATTTAGGAAACAAATTGGTTTGGCCTGCTCTCGTGAGTGAAGCCCAAAAAGACACCAGCTCCTCATCCTCTTCTTCAAATCTTTAAATTATGTCTCGATTGTTGCTCGTTTATTGTTTTTATGATTCCTCCGCCTTCTCCGGTTTTGACCCCTCCTCCTCCTCCTCACGTGGGACTCCTGTGATGGTTGCAGGTGATGGATGATAATCGGACAGAGGGCCTGTTTCCTGGATGTGCCCTGAACTTCCATGTCACTCACACAGATATCCTCTGAGGATGGGAGGTAGACACACACACACACACACACACACACGCACACACACACACACACACACACACACACACACACACACATTACACCTTACATTCTCTTAACCTTACATACCTCACTGACCTACATCTGCTTTACATAACACAAGAGCCAAAGCTTAACTGTTTGTTTTTTTGTATTTGAAGCTCATTTTACCTTTTTTTTCTATGTCAGAGACTTTTTTTCAACTGCCTGACGCCTCTGTGCAGCAATTTTAAACATTTGAAGTCATATTTCAGGCCAGTAAGCATATCAAATATGATAAGTGCCTGTGAAAAGAAGTCAAGCAGGTGAACCCTTTCACCCAACCCTCAGGGTAAATGTTCTGCCAAAAACTACAAACGGTGCTTCCAACAAATCCATGAAAAACATGTGAATCGCAGCACAGAAAATCCCAACAGAGACTTAACCTCAGTCCTACTGCGCTGTACCGATGGACAACCCCAGCAACATGCTCCTACTGTGTGTTTTGTCTCCAGGAAAGACAATTTGTTCAATTTGGATTTTTTTTTGTATGTAGGAGCTCCTTCTTTAAAATACCAATTTCTTGTTATCAAGACTTTTTTTTTTTAAAATGCAACTTTTACTTTCCTTTTTGGGAATTTACATTTGGGTTTCTGGGCGATTCAAAACACAGCCTTTGAGTAACATGTGGCGACTATTAAAGTGTTACCGTCACAGTTATGACTTGCACTTCTTTGGAAAACTTGCACAATGATGTGTGGGTGAAATTTGCAAAACAGTGTATGGACAGAATTTTGTTATAACAGTGTTTGTTTTTTAAAGACATTGGTATCCATATGTGACTTTATTGTTCAGTTGTAATGTAAAGTTCTGACTCTGGACCAGCTCACATCTCTCCTATGTCTCCTTGCCTCTCTTTGTCTCAATTATCCCTCCTCTCATTACACTATTTACTGTCTAATTAAAGCTGACAACCCCATGGAAAGTAAATATTTAAAAGGAATCAGTGTAACACATATTTATGGACCTGTTTTTTTTGTTTGTTTTAAAGACACAGCATAGGCACTCTTTCCTGTCTTTCAGTTCTATAATTGCATGAAGTGCCCCCCTCTGCTGTTACCAAATCCTTCCAATAAAGCGTTAAACCCAGTAGATGTCTGAGGTGGGATGTGAGCTGCCCACGCTCTGACTAAAAACAAAAGTAAAGATACATCTGGGAGCGAGCGCAGTCTGTGAGTGTTTTGATTTACTTGTGTAATTTCACTGCAGCTCCGGTGGTTTTACTGTAAACCACTCCTACACTGTCTGCAGATGTGGCACTGGATTTAGTGGGAGGGAGTTTATGTGTACTGTGTGTGTTTGTGTGTGTGCGTGTGTGTGTGTTGTGCTACATGTCCAAATCAAATTGGATTCTTTCTCAGGAATTCTGTTGGTATTTTCTCAGCAAAGTGACTTTTACTCTTCACGATTGGTTGATCAATCACTCCGGATTTTAAGGGACAGTTGAAAATGCAGCAATACTTGTTGCTCTTCACTCCTTCGCAACGGCTAAAATTGCGCACTCTTTAGTGGTTTCAATAATGTAATCTGAAGACACCCTCAGACATTCTATGACTGATCAATTCGGTTGGTTTAGAGAAATCTCAGAGTGCAATAAGACCTGATGTAAGATGGCATTCTCCTCCCTTTCCGCTATCTACACACTCTATTTTGCAATGGCCCCGTTGCTGCATCCTTAGCACTGCCCCAGACGATTGTGATTGGTTTAAAGAAATTTGGTCGTGCAAACTTTGTTTTCAGGCACGGTAAAATACAAAAACAATTGCTGAAAATACAAACCTCTCAATTTCACAAGGTTCATTTTGCAATACAGAGGTTCCATCTGTAAAAGTGTCGTAGCCTTGCCAACCAAACTACACGGACTTAACGTATAATGATATAATAATAATGTTTTGTTGTACCATGGCCATGGAAGATATTATTGGCTTGTGCTGTGTTCATTATAACTGCTCATTCAGACTACATTTCAAACGTGGTCAACATTTGAATGACTGCTCAGTGCTTGTGTCATCATGAATATGTATGTAAACATAAACACTCCATGACCTCATAATTTACTCTGTACTGTTTTCTTTGCTGTCCTTGCATTCTTTTTCTATAACCTCATAACTTATTTTATGAATTACATGATTATCTCATTTAATTGATTCAGCAGCGAGCAAAGAGGCCTTCTTTCACCTGTCAGGAAGACAAACGTCAATGGTCTTTTATTGATTTTTATATGACGTGAAGCCAATTTCCCACACTCTGGACAATGAAGAAGCTAATCCGTGTTATGCATGAAACACATTGTCATACATTGGATAGATATTGTGATATCAATCCGTTTGTGCCATTTTGAAATCACATTTAAAAAAGGACAGAACAAGAAAGTTGAAGATACAGTTCAAAGGAGCTAGTCCAATAACTGAAGGGCAGACTGCAACTGTGACCTACAATCCTTATGTTTACACAAAGACTAGAGCAGCTGGTCACATTCCTTCCATTCCTCTACATAATAAGATGGATATAACATCTATATTCATCCCAGTGACCAAATGTAAACAGTCAACTCTAAACGAGAAGAACGCAAAGGAATCTGAGGGGCTTCCTGGACTTTCTATTTATTCCATCAGGGATCTCTGAACAACAAACTTGTTTTCAGGAGCTGTATTGTTTCTCCACATGTGTTGTGTTGTTGTGCGGCGGATGAATTCAACGTCCAGTGGAGCGCCGAGCAGCTAATAGTGTTTACGCTGGCTTTTGGGTGCAGGTGCACAATCGAACCCAAGGGAAGGAAATAGGGGGGGAGGGGTTTGAATGTGACACAAACAGGAAACAAGCTTTGTGTTCCCTCCTGCTCAGTGGTGCACACAAAAGGTTTATTCCAAATGTTGCCCTTGTGCAATTTACTTTGTTGGCTTATCTAACGCAATATGCTCTGCCAGGAGCCTATTGATCATATTTTTATCTTCACACTGTGTGAGTATTTAATGGGAGGTCTGGGGAACAATGCCAGTGGAAGTTCAGGAAATGCCTCTTGAAGCGAAGTGGAGTGATGGAAAGAAAGTCCCTCTTTAGCATGTTCACATTTGTTTCTGGTCATATATGGCACAACTGTCCACTGTTGGCAATAGACCAGACAAGTATTTTTAATGTGTTTTGGCTGAGAAAAATTAAAGTAATTTGACTCCAAAACAAGCAAATACTGAACCTGAAGAAGTAAAACTGTTACCACCTCGGTCGCAAGCAGTAGTACAAAAATGCCAGCCAATGTAAACTAGTGGATAACCGGATAAAGGGCAAGAAGTTCTAACCATCCACTGAGCTATAAAGCTTCAAAAACAGTTGCTTCCCCTTTAAGATAACAAAAAAACACATATAGGTTAGGTTTTAAAAAATATTTTATGTTATTGCCAAACATAAATACAAAATCTATATTTCATTTTTAATGATTGTAATGATTTTAGAGCTTGTCCTAAAAATGTTTAGAATATACTGGACCACCTTTCAAACCTCTAGGTTTATTCTCCACATGAATTATCTGCACAGACTGCTGGTGGGACTGTACGAGACAGGGAACAGGGTGTGTTTTCCTTGTGTGTGTGTGTGTGTGTTTATGTGTGTGTGTTTATGTGTGTGTGTGTGTCCGAGGGATGTCTTACATGGTGTGGGAACAGGTCCTAACCCTGTACAGGAAAGACATTAGGAACAACATGAGATGTGGGGGAGTGGGAGGGAGACAGACCGAGGGAGGGGGGGTGGGGGCTTTCAGGGAAAAGAGGAAACGAAAGGAGAACACCCTCGACTTTTCATTCTCACAACAAAACCCCTTCCCACTGTCCCCCCCCCCCTTCCCCAACAAGTGAGAAGTGTCCCTCCTCAACAATAAGTGCACTGCAGCGTGGCTCAACAACAAATAGTGCGTCACTAACGAGTCCCGGCAAACATTCCTGCCGTCTGTGTTTGCATGTCGTCCCGATCATTCCCGCCACTTCGTCCCAGACTTGAGAGGTGTGTTTTGGGACAGACCGTTTGTTATGGGATGGTGTCTGTGTGTTTAGCTCAATTTTTGTTTCTCCAAACAATTTGAATCCCTTGAAATCAGTTTGGCTCGGCAGATGACTTTCGTAATCCTCTGAATTAACTGATACTAGATTAATTGTGAGACAGTTTCTTGGATCAGCAAAACTGCAGTTTGACTGCGACAAAGGTTTTTTAGAAGCGGTTCTTTTATAGTTGTACAGTATATTGTCCATGTCTCGTGGAGACATTGCAGCTCTGAAATGTCAAGTTTTCAGGCCGAAAAAAACAAAACAGAAAAATTCCATTCAGCCTGCCAATTGTTTCTGGGTTCATCCAACTTGATTTGAAAGTTGTTTCATAAGAATGAAGACGGCCTCAGTTCTTAGATGAGCATGTAATCCTTCAGTTGGATTCATGATTTTCACACAAACATGGTATGAAACTAATGTTCTTGATGGCGGAAGATACCTTGTTTGGATTATAGGTTATGTGACCTTATTGATGAAATTGTTTTATTTAAGCTATTTGACTGGGAAATGGTGATCCTATAATTTGTTGTTTTTGTTTAATGTAAGAACTGATGGTACATTCGTTTAAAACGGAAGATAATTGATTCAACTAACGATTGGTTGGTCCAGAGGGAGGGGCTTAATATTTATAAGCCTCTGGATACCGAGGCAGCGTGAGTTTGGGAGGCTGTGGACAACACAGGTGACTTAGAGAACACTGTTTATTGTACTTTCTATTTTTTTTTACTTGTTCATCCAAGTGTTGTTTTTTTACTCTTTTTATAAATAAAAGTACTTAAATCTATTTTTGCAACTCAAGCCATATTGCTAACTTTTCACTGTCAGTTGACCCACGGTCAACAACAATGGACGCATTCATATATTTTCATATATCAACTATTTGTGACCTGAATCTGGGCCACAAATGGTGCTTTGGCGCCAAAAGGGAGGGAAGAGTTTGTTTGTTTTCAGAGTGAAGTGTCACTCCAGCTCCTCTCGTGGGAGTGATTCATTCCTGTAGAGCGAGAGAGAGAGAGAGAGAGAGAGAGAGAGAGAGAGAGAGAGAGAGAGAGAGAATAACTGAATATGCCGTGGTTTCCACAAGGTGAAGTAAAATCATATTACAAAAGAACAGTTTTTATTACTGGCTACAGTAGTTAATGCAGCAACAATAATTATGTTTTATAATTTTGCATATGCAAGTAATAAGGAGACTTTCCTCCCAAGCGCGTGGTTCACACACTAAAGCTAGCAACCTAGCGTGCTATGAATCAAT
This sequence comes from Ophiodon elongatus, assembly GCA_016806645.1. Taxonomy (NCBI): domain Eukaryota; kingdom Metazoa; phylum Chordata; class Actinopteri; order Perciformes; family Hexagrammidae; genus Ophiodon; species Ophiodon elongatus. The sequence continues at coordinate 1,846,631 of JACSYO010001218.1, read as the reverse complement.
GAAGCATGCCTAACGCCTGAAGGCTCAATGAATCAAAATATAAATATAAAATAAAAGCAAGGTCAAAGCATGACTCTTTTCAGACCACAGTCCCATCTGACGTTTCATCAAATATTACACCACACACTTTCGTGAGGAGCATTACTTACCGATCGAACACTGGGGATATATTGATTGCAGCAGCATTTAAAATACAATTTTGGACATTGAAAAATGTGATTAACGATTTCCAATGGCTCTTACAATATGCACCATTTTTAAATGATTAGATTTAACTAAGCTCAATTTTAAGTGATGTCTTACTTTTAAACTATTAGATTAGTGTAAGGTTAAACTTCTGTTTAGAGGGGAAATTAGGCCCAATAGCTCTTCTTATGACCTGAGCTAAATGTACACTGCCAATAAACGAGTGGCTTCAGGAAGTTAAACATCTTTCGTCCAACACCCAGAAACAACCGCAAACACCAGATATTCTTTCCTCACAATGTATTCGACCAAACCAAAGCCAAAAGCTACATTTTGGAGACTTGAGCTGATTTTGTTCCATAATCCTTTTTGTGATGGAAGACAAAGTCTTCACACAATTCTTGAATGCAACACACACAAGTTTTTATCCCACAAGATTTTGACTTTGTTCATCAACAATCAGTAATGATTTAATAGGCTTCACAACAGCATCGATGACCAGGCCACGCCACAATGTGCAGCACCTTTCAGTTCACAGTGGAGGAGAATTAATATGAAGTAGGACAATTCACACTACAACTTCTGATTCATGCTTCGCATCGCCGTGCTTCTTGTGAATGAGTTCAAGTAGTGAATGATCTTTGTAGTAGAGTAAAACCTAATTATAAGTCCCCCCCCCCCCAAAAAAAAAATGAGACAGTTTGGAAGACAACAATAGTTGATTCATATCTAACTCACTTAATGAGCAGGTTGCAGTTTGACCCTCTGACCCCAGTTTTTGTCCATTAGGTCTCATTCGTTGCCTCCTAATTAGTTAAACTGTACAATTGGCTCTTTCATGTATTCCTCAGGCAGCCTGTCTTCCCAGGCTCACTGTTGTCTTTTAAAAGACAAGACAGACTGGAGTTTTTCTACTGGTTGTGCTAGTTTAACTGGGGATGAAGGAATCGCTGAAATTCCAGTTTGAAAACTATATGGGTGGTGGCGCTCGTCTTAGTGCGCAGTCAAGCACTTTGTCCATCTAGTTAAAAGGTGTGAAAAGACATAAATAATAACTCATCAGTATATCGGAAGAACTGTGAAACCTTTTTTTTTTTTGCGAAACGGAAAGCGCAGCACAAATTGTCATATTAGCTGTCAACAATTTGGTGTGTTTATCAAATGAATACTTTATTTGTATGCATTCTTGACAGCACACTGTGTTCTTTCGAATTCTGTCCATGGTCATGTTTTCAGCAGCGCGCTGTTTTTGTTTTTTTATTCGTGCGATTAAAAAACGCCCAAACCCTCCAACAGGAATCATTTGGTGAGGGAATTGTATGGTAAGCAGTTGTATCACCATAGATAATCCAGTTAGACTTTGCATGGAAAAAAAAGATCACAGGGAGAGACCAGATATTAGCTCCGGGTACAGCACATGATGTGAAACGCATTTCCTGTTTCACAAACTCACAAACAAGCTTGTTTTTCAGGCCCTCTTGTGAGAACACAGGAAGGGTTTGAGATGTTTGAAAACCAACCAACCCCACAAAGTTGTGGCAGCAAGTTAAAACTACCGTGTCCTGTATGCGCGTCATTGATCGCATGCGTGAACGGTGCGTTGAACCGCGAATGCGTGCAACAAGCATGTGGAATTCTAGTTTCGTGAGTGGCACGATCAACCGTGTCTTTCATATATCTTCTTTTTTTTTTTTTTTTTTTTCATAGCTCCAGCACTTGTTGTTATGACTTACACAGAAGCAGTGACTCAGATCATGTTTTTGCTGAGAGGTCTTTAATGATGTTAAATGTCTGATAAGCTTCAGGGTCAAATGGTCTGGCAGTGAGTGAGTCAGGCCACCAGCTGCCTGGCGGCCATTGTGTTTTGGGGACTGGCCTTTGTCGCAGTGATGGAGAGGAAGATTTGAAAATGAGAGCAAAACAATCCTCAGCTGAAAGCGTGACATTGTGTCAGGGGAGCGGTGCGTGTAAGAGAGAATGCTACGTGTAGCTTGAGGGATTTGTGTGACTCCCCGCACGTATTTGTATTTGAAAGTGTGTCTGTATGCTCGTGAGCTTGTTGAAGTGTGTGTGCGTTCAAAGTTTAAAGTATTTTAATTATCCGTACTTGTAATTATTTCTGACAAAGACCAAGATGGGATTTCCTTGGACACTTGTTTCAGAGAGGTTTTGGGAAACAATCACAACTCTTACGCGTTGTGTTTTGTATCCAGCTTAACTTTGCAAAAATAAAATCAGGCTTCTTTCACTTCTTTAATTGAATTTTTCCATTTTGGAAACGAAAACTAAATCATTGTGAGACAACCCCAGGTCATTTCCTCTCATCCCTTCCCATCCTTCCTTCTCTGCACTTTCCCTTCCCGTCGCTCATCACTGGGAGTGCTGATCTTGCAGATGTTGCCCGTCTTTGTTTTCACAGAACAAATCTATGTTTGATCGGTCGGTACGGCTGAGAGGAAAATTAAAGTGATTTGTAAGACGACAGTTGTGATTTGAGCCAATGGATTTTGTATGACACGGCTCCGGGGACAGCGAGGTCGGCCTGTCGGCCTGCTGGTCCCCGTCAGGAGGCTGTGCAGTAAATGTGATGATCCCTCAACTTTTTATCTCACATCATCGTCAGGTAAAAACAATTTTGGATCAAAACTTGCAGAACTAATGACATTCAAGTCAGCCTCAGCTGTTTGTGCAAATATTAGAATGCTAACACACTACACGGCCAACCATACACCCAGACAAGATGAGATCCAAAACAAAACTGAATCGAGGCTACAGTATAGAGGATGGGGAGTTGGTCTGTTGGACACCTGTTTGCTAAAGATACTTAGCTATAGCACTACTGCTATTTGTCTTTTTCTTTTCTTTTATTTGGCTACATTGATTTAGTTTGAACTACTTCTAGTCTTAAGCTATATGTCCTGTCTATGTGATTATTATCACGTCTTCTCTTCTTGTGTCTTATTTTTGTCTTTTCTTCTCTTTCAACGAGTGAGCTAAATAGAGTAGCTATGACTCAAAGTGACTCACACCTCAATCACTTTCGCACATGGGCACACACACACACACACACACACACAAACAAAGACTCTATGTATCCCCAAGCAAAGGTAGCAGCTGGTCCCAGCATCGCGTTGCATGTTTTTAGGAGAGAAATATCAAATATCTGAAAGGTTCCCTGAAACATTTGAAGAAGTGCCTCTGGAGATGGGATACACACACACGCACACACACACACACGCAGAGAACAACAACACACTGGCTGTGAATAGCATGGTGTGTCTTATTACAACTTGTTGCTAGGGATGGAGAGAGTGCACTTAATGAAAGGCTGACCAAGCTCTGGCCTCCCTCACAAATACACAAACATGCACTCCCTTCACAAGTCAGGGTCAAATGTCCTGAGCTGCTCTTTCTTGAGTTTTGTTGAAAATGTCATGATATTTAAGCTAAAGAACTCCATCTGCATCGCTTTCTCTCGGTCTGAGACTCTGGCCTTTCTCCACAGCCCTATTCTCCCTTCCTCTCTCTCTCTCTCTCTCTCTCTCTCTTATGCAACAAGCTCATAAATAGAAAATGGATGTGTCACTCAATTACTGTATTTATACTGGAAGTGGACTACAAGCACAGGCCAAGGTTTATACCGGAGCCCACACAGTGTTTTAAGCCTTCTTCCATTAACTTTATTTTTACTCCAGTTTCAAAACACTGTGACTCATTCATCTCGACTGCACAGGTGGATAATGTGCTGTCTTTTATTTTTTTGTTCTTTTCTCAGTGCTTGTTTAGCAACTCAAAAATCAATAGATTTGTATCAAATTCCTCGTGAAAACTGGAGCTGACACGTGTTCAAGCATGAGCAAATGTGCCAACACATGTAGGTGAGGAAGGAAGGACAATTATGTTTTTCTTGGCGGAAAGCCGGTTTTGCGTTCTGCTTTCTTTTTCTTTTCCGTTTCTTTACTATGTTCAGTTTTACGCACAGCGAAGTGTTGGGTAAGAAGCAGGGACCTTTTAGGTTGGTCCATCCAGCTGTGTGGTGTGTTTTTGTTGTTTTAGCTGCTGCTGGAGTTGAATCGGTCCCAAATCCTCCATCTCTTCCTGGTCTACGCTGTTTGCCTTGTCCTCTTCCAGGTGGTTCCTGTTCTCTACTTTGTATTATACCAGTTTTATAGCTTTGGTGTTTTGTAGAGGGAGAAATTCAAAGGGCAACGACCATCTCAAACAGCAAACACTTTTATTCGGATGGATGAGAAGGTCGCAGCGTTTTTAAAGTGTACTTGTGTGTAGAAAAACATGTACGCACAGCTAATAATCCAACAGGTGTAAATTGAACGTTTTTTATGATTAATTGATTGATCTCTCTTTCATTTGATAATTAACATATATTTCAAATATTGGACAATACAGTAGTTACCAAATAGCACCAAATGCTAACAAACTATCTGCTGGAGTTTTTATGGACTTTAGCAAAACCACTTTACCAACAACATTGTGCGTATATGTGAATAATTTGTTACATAATTTGCATCTAGCGTTGGAAATTCCCCTGCGAATGGGTCCTGATGCCCAGAAAAGATCATGCCTGTGACATGTAGAAATTAAAGCTCAATATAAACATTCAGTTGTCTGATAGTTTAGCTTGAGGTTGTTTTTTTTTTTTTAACCCTGAAAAGACTTTTCCAGCCCAAAAGACAAGACGCTAATCCTCTCAGCGTGGGATCCAGGCTCATTAAAACACACCACCTCTCTCGTCATGAGAGGACCCGTCACCACTGAACTGTGACCCATTTTTGGGTGTGACCCCTCCGTCTAAGAAACCAGGCTGCAGAGTCTATTATTCAACCCCCTGGGAACTAAACCTAAACCCATCACTCCTCTCATGTGCGAGCCAAGCGGAGTTTGAATCAGCAGCTGAATAAAAGCCCTTATGTGTGTTCTTTTAACATTTTAATGGACCAAACTCTCTCAAGCTGCAGCCTCACAGCCCGTTTCAAAGTGTGTGTGTGTGTGTGTGTGTGTGTGTGTGTGTGTGTGTGTGTGTGTGTGTGCGTGCGTGTGTGTGTGTGTGTGTGTGTGTGTGTGTTGTGTGTGTGTGTGTGTGTGTGTGTGTGTAGAAGTAGTAGGTTAAAGGGTGGGAGGGGTTCAGGATATGGACTAGGGAGTGTGTCCTGCATTTTAACAATCACACCCAAACTTCCACTTTACTTCGATCGGCCACAGGCTATTTCCCTCTTTTAACCTCTTGTTCCCTTTTACTTCCTCTCTCTCTCTCTCTCTCTCTCTCTCTCGCTCTCTCTCTCTCTCTCGCTCTCTCTCTCTCTCCCTCTCTCTCTCTCTCTCTCCAGGTCAATTCATTTCAAATCCGTGGGCGTTTTACTGAGGTGGAAAGTCACAAATGACAGACAATGCCGTTACTTTAACTGAATGTATTTTTTTTCAGGGGTTACTTGTACTCTTTTAAGAAAAATGTAAAACCCTAATTTTACTTTATACCTACTTTCAGCTGAATTTATGATTAAGTTCCACTGAGTGGACAGTTTATAAATATGAGTGGCAGACTTGCATAGTTCAAAGTTGGAAAATACCATTTGTAAAATGGATAGTTCCGGTCCTTGATTACGATTGGCTGAGTCACGTTCGAACCGCTAAAATAACACAAGGCTCTGACCGCATTGCAATAATATCACTTCGCCAAAGACTCACCTATTGTTACAAAATTTCAGGTTGAATGTTTAATCTTTGCAAATTTTGATGTACTGGGTGGGCTAAGGATGGATAAGTGGTTGGAAGAGATGGACAGGAACTTGCCAGAGAACCTGCTGTCTTCCAATCCACTGGACTTTTATCTCCATCCAAAGCAGACAAACTACAACGTGATGATACGTTAACAACGTAACTTAAGCTTGCTTGCATGTTTTATTTGTAGCCTTTTATGCTCACTTTTTCTATAGCTTGTTGTCAATATTTGTTTTTGTTAAAGTGTAGCTTGGTTACTTAGCAAGTAACGGGGCTGCACTGCAACGGAAATTATATCACTGGCAAGAGACAACACCTAGAGGAAAGAAAGCATAAAAGTTGCTGATGGTAGATACATCGTCAAGCCTAACAACCCTTCTGTTGGCTTAATGCTTCATACTACTACCACTACTACTCTCGGTGGCATGCTTCAGATCTTTCTGCAAATAACCCTTCTGGCATAAAACTCCAACGTCTGCACACTGCAGAGGATTGGTCCTGATAGGGTGGAGATTCAGAGTGAATGTGACGTGGCCTTGTACATTGGGCGTGTGGAGCACAATGCAGCATCACAGATTCCTATTCATTATCCACACACCCATTGTTTTGGAGAGCTGGGCTACACCCGCAGTCAATATTTTCTGGACCAAAATCATAATAAAGTGATTGAGTACGTTAAAGTTGAAATCTATGAACTAAAAAGTGGACCTAGTGTTCTGTTACATTATATAGTATATAGTATTATACTCAACTCGTTTCAGAGGAACAATGATTACAGAGTTTTACTGGCCCAGTCAGGAGGATGTTCGCTGTGACCAAGTGGTCTAAATCATATACGTGTAATCGCAACATCACATAGTAAAAAGGAATCACAGAGAAAAATGGTAACATACTGAACAATGGTCCTCGGTCAGTGCTGCTCATTTTGGTGTTTGCCTGTGACAGCAGCTGAAGCTGCCATGGGGACTCATTTGAGAATACACTACCATTCTTAATTTTTCTAAATAAGTCTCATCTTTATCTTCAATAGTCTAACAAGAGTTTCGATCCAGTCTCAGTCTCCCATGAACAGAAATACTCAAACAATCTGCTGCACTTTCTATGAAGCCACTTCGAACATTATTTTCTTTTCATTTGTCCTCTGCCTTTCTGACTCTGTATGTGTTGTGACACCTCCCCCTTGTGCTCACCTTCGGTACTAAGCGCTACATCAGCCAAGGGGAGGATCCAAGGGTGGAGCTCCACCTCTCTGTGCTTTGCCTGCAGGCACAGGTACATTTTTTTTTAAGTCTGAGTCAAAGCCAGCAAAGCAAGTAGAGGCTGCGTGGAAGTTGCCAGTGGTTGAAATGAGGGCCAGTGCTGTGCAGTAAAGACAATGGACGGCACAATCAAGCAGCCAGATGTTGCTGTTAACTCAATGCAAGTTAGATTTTAAGGGCCTAACTAACAATGGGGAGTCTTGTTGCTGATCTGTTTCTGCTCCTGCTGATCTCCACGGGACACGTTTATGCAGGTAAGGCACTGCAGAGGAGACACGGTCACAATGTATCTTGACTGAGACGCAAAAGTTACCTGAGAACAATTATTCCACATCATTGCAGGTGAATGATGTGTTGCATTGTTAAAATAGAACTGATACTGCTGTGAAAAATGTTTCCCTTCTAGAAGCATGCCAAGTGCGTGCAACTATAGTTTGTAATGGTTCTTAGTGCACATTTATTAAAGTCAACTTTTTACATTCACAGACAAGCTGTGGTTGTTGTTGCTGAAGTTAATCACCCTTTAACAAGTTGGAGCAGGGGATGATAGGAATAATGTTGCAAATGCAGTTTACAGCAATTGATAGGTTAGATTGACGTTTAAATGTGTCTCTGAGAGTTGGCAGCTTAATGTTTAATCCAGTTTAATATTGTCTGAAGACATATGGCAATGAGCTGCTGAATTCCGGATAATAATATAAACACAGGGACACAGGTACATGATCTGATGTCACGCTTCTCAATAAATTAGTTTGGTTTATATTAGATAGTTTTCCACTTGTGGTACAACTTGCTTAAAGCAAGTGCAACAGAACAATGTCATCATTAACAAGTTGCTCCTGGCATTTTCTTAAAAGCCTTTCATTGCTTATGGGAAAATATTGATTTTAGTTTTAAAAAAGAGCATTTTACCATTGTTTCTAAGCAAAGTTCATTCAGCGCTTCAATTAGGTTTGACAAGCCGTCTCAGAGCCGTATCAGCGCTGTGAGTGGACAACTTCCCAGTCGACACTTCTGATAAAAATTTTATAATTTTCCTTAAAATATGAACACTTCCTAGAACAAGTTGCTGCATATACAGGGGTGCCATTTCAGGGCCCTTCGGCATTGCCACACGTCTCTATCCGTACATCTGCTCATGACAGCGCATTAAAGACCTGCACTCACATTCGAGGTGTGTCACTGTAGGAAGATTACTAATAATCCAATGTTCACTGGTATCATAGAGGCAGATTAGAGATAGATGGACAGCCATGGGTTATACTGACAGCAGGCTTACAGGCTTTATGCAGAGCGGCATGCTGGGCAAGCCTGCTGACTGCGTGATTCTCACTGGGACCAGTCGTGTACCAAATGTTTTATTATTTATTTATGTTGCAGGCAGTGCATTTCCCAACCAGAAGGGATTTAAAGGCAATAAAATAATAAGCCATAATGCTAAATTATACCAATTCATGTCATGAAAACAAAAGAAGGATGACAATGTGGAAAGCAGAAGAATGGATGTAAAAGAGGATCATTATTCCGGTGTTTTATATCTATTTGTACTACAAAAAGCAAAATCAATTATTGAATGGAAACCACAATTACATATCTTAATGTTAACCCAAAACTCTTTCTTTATTTCCATTTTCAATCAATTAAATACTTCTTTCATTTCTATCTGGTGTTCAGTCTCACAACCATTTCATACTGCTCTACTATTTAGAGAGCTTTATAGAGTTTTAAAAGTGTCAACCATCCCTAACCACACACACACACACACTCTCTCACACTCTTTCTCTCTCTCTCTCTCTCTCTCTCTCTCTCTCTCTCTCTCTCTCTCTCTCTCTCTTTGACCTCTATTTGCTATGTGTTCAACAAATTGACAGTCATTTTAACAAAGTGCTTCAATAGCTGCAACAGCTGCTTTGTAGGTCAAATTGATTGAAATGAAGACTGCTTTATAGTTTTGTCATTCACAGATGTGAGTGCTGGGTACACTGGCTTCACTATTAAATACAAATACAGTGTAATTACATATAGACAAAATTATAATACCCTAGAATGGAAAAGTGTTTCAAGGGGCTTCAGACTCCAGGGACAATGGATAGATAGGTTGGTTGGTTGGTCCACACACCCTCAGCACATCCGTTGTCAGATAATGTATCCTAACTTTACCTCGAGCACCACCATCAGGTTGACCTTTGTGTTGTTTTCACTACAGGCATGATTCCTTAAGATACCACATTCCCATCAGCCTCAGTTGTAGTTTGTGTGTATTGCAAATGTTAGCATGCTAACATGCTAAACAAAGATGGCGACCATGATATACATTATACCTGATAAACGTCAACATGTCAGCCTTGTAATTGTCAGTATGTTAGCATGCTGATATTTGCATTGCCCTCCACTGGCATGGCTCTAGACTTTTAGCTAAATGTTAAAAATTGAAATTAGCTGATACCTGGCATGAGCGTGCAATATTAATGCAATATCAATAGTCATTCATTCATGTAAATAGTGGTCCTTTACACATTTTTATTTATATTTAGATCAATTTGAGCTAGCTACATGTGCCGGAAGTGTGCCCTGCGACTGTGCTTTCAGAGCAGCTCTGTCTGAGAAATGTTGACTAAATGTCCAATCTGCTTCATTTGGTTCAACAGTGAACTCTAATTAACAGCCGAACATTTCAGGATGACCCGCTCCAAAATGCATTAGTTGGCATTTATTGATTTGGATAGCAGGTGTAAAGTGCAGAGTAGACACCACATTGGAAAGCTGGTCGGTCAATACAGATTAATGGAATAGCCTTTGCTGGGAGAATGCCTTTGGTCACCAAATGTTCATTTCCTTATTTGGGTGTTTTAATATACAGGTATATATTAGATTGAATAACAATTAATAACAAATAATAGATGCCAGCATAGAACAAATCTCCAGCTTGCCATTTCATGACTTAAACTCACCTTAGAATGCTGCAATTGCTTATTTGTTTGAAAACTACAAGTTCTGCAAATAGGTACCTTGATGGGACACTATTCTGGCAACAGCTAAAACCTCTACTTCTTACCTCTCTTCTTGTTCATTGTTGTAGTGTCGTTCTACGGGGATGGATACATCCACTTGCGGACAGTGGAGGCGTCCATTCAGACTTTGCTCCATGTGCGTTTCCGAACCTCCAGTCCGGCGGGCATGCTGTTTTTAGCAGCTGGACGCAGAGACTTCTTGCTGCTGGAGCTCCTCTCTGGGCGCCTGCAGGTAGGCATACGCACATATTAGGACAGTAGCACACTTGTCTAAAGCAACTGACAGAAATGTATTCATGGGTGACAGACAAGCAAGACATGTTAATTGTTAATTTAATGAACAATAATGGTCTTGGCTAGGGAGAAGACCATTTGGATTTTAGTAAATATATATATATATATATATATATATATATATATATATATATATGTATACAAATGAGTCCAAATAAAAGCTGTTCATTGGCTCTCAAACCTGCCGCACACCTTCAAAACAAGAGAAAATATTTGTCCCATGAGCCATTCTAGCTCATATAGTTCCATTAACTATCCTAAGGAGAGACAGAGAGAAGTCTGAACACACACAGCTCGGTGTCGGATTGCTCACAGAGAGAAAAAAAAATATCCCCCTGGCACTTTCAGAACAAGTTCCTTCATGACCAACGTTAAGAGAGAAAAACTCCAAGTGCACTGCAAGGGAGCCACTCATAAAAGAGTTTGGTTGCTTTTGTGTGGAATAATGCTTTACCACAGTTAACAAGTCCCTTGATTCTGTTTTGAATTGTGCACATTCAATATCTGTATGTTATGCCTGCTTTTATGTGTCTTGCTCTTTCTTACTAATTAAAGTTTGTATGTTTTTGGCAAAGAAAAAAAAAATAGAAAGCCATTGAATTTCATCGGTCTTGGTTATCACCTTTTATTCCTGCTTTCCCTTCTCCCCCTTCATCCCTCAGGTCCGTCTGGACCTGGGCTCAGGTGAGCGTTCACTACGCTCAGAAAAGGGTATCCATCTTAGCGACCTGGCGTGGCACTCCATGGAGCTGACCCACGACCACCACAACGTCAACATGACCGTGGACCGAAACTCTCATACCAGCCTTCGTATGCCAGGACCAGATCTGGAGCTCAGTGTGGAGGACGGGCTTTTCGTTGGCGGGACAGCCAAGGCAGGACTGAACCACCCATTCCTTCTCAACATCTCCGCTGGGTTTCGAGGCTGTGTAGATGAAGTAGTGTTCAATGAGCATAACCTGTTGTCTAGCCTAAGGCCTTATTCTGGGTACAAGAGCATCCACGAGGTATCTCTGGGCTGTAGTCCACAGTTTTCGGCAACGGAAGAAGATTCTGTCAGCTTTTTCAGCTCTAAATCTTTTATCTCTCTCCCGCCGTGGGAAGGGCCACAGGAGGGGGTATTTGAATGTGAATTGTACCCCTCTGCAAGAGAAGGAGATGGCATGGTTCTGTATAGCTCTGGCAACCAGGGAGGGTTTGTCGCCATCGAGATCAGAGACGGTAACCTGGTGGCAACGATAGGAAATGGAGAGAGCAGTAAGATTGAGCTGCGTTCTCTGACTCATGTTCACAGCAACCACACGTGGTACCCCATCCGGCTGCACCTGCTGCCCAACAGCATCCAGCTGAAGGTGGGTGAGGAGTTGGTTAAGGCCACCCTGAGTCTGGAGCTCCAGGTCATCCAGCTCAAAGGGCCTCTCTTCCTGGGAGGGCTGAACGAAGAAGCACGAGGAGAGGCACGGCGAGCCGGGTTGTTGTCCGCTGTGCCTGGGGGTCAACCGGCGGGGCGAGGAGGCTCCTTTAAAGGCTGCCTCCGAGAAATTAGGGTGAACACTCAAAGAACAGGCCTTCCTCATGCTGCCATCACCAAGGACATCACTGTAGGCTGTAAGACAGGGCAAGTTCCAGATGCGGTGACCACCACCAGCCCAACAGATCGTCCCAAGTTTGATGTTACAACCACACAACCAATTGCCAACAATAAGAAGAACATTAACTTTCTGTTGCTGAGAAAGCTAGAAGTTTTGGAGGGAGGTCGGGCACCACTGGAGCCCAAACACTTGAGGGTAGGACTGGTTGGCTCTTGCTGATTTTCACTTTTAGTTATTTAACAGGTTTCTTATACATCATTGTCAATACAAAACAACATAGAGTAATGTCGTTTTCACATAATAGCACCAATATAGTTCCTTTTTGCATTGTCTTTTAGGTGAATCTGGATTTTCGGAAATTGGGCATTCATCCGTCCCAACTGATGTTCCGCATTGAGGGGCAGCCTGTCCACGGCCAGCTCCGGCTGGACCTCAGTCTTGACCCTGATGGGATTCTGGGCGATGGGCAGGAGAGGACTATCACAATAGAAGCAGGAGAGATCGACCGCACTTTCAGTATGCTGGACTTGTGGCAGGGCCGTGTGATATACGTTCACAGTGGTTCAGAGGACCAGAATGACTTCTTCATGTTTTCAGTATTCTCCAGCAATAAGAAGGCACTTCCTGTATTTCTGAAGGGTAAGCGCCTGCATCGGTTTGATATCAGCATCAGTCCTGTTAATGATGCACCTGTGCTCAGCCTGCCGGAGGGAAACCTTTTCACGCTGATGGAGAAGTCCAAACGACAGGTAAGTACAGCAGAACACTCGGCTGCTAAGTGTAAGTGGGTTGAGTGTAGAGTGGTTGCTTGTAGCAGACGTAATGAATCATAATTCATTAATATCAAAATATGTAACGATTATGAAGACATATACTAATTATGAATCATAAAGTCATAAATTAGTATTAAAAGAATAATGGTACTCAGCTTCCACTATTTGACACCATTAATTTAACTAAAATATTTTTAACATGAGATTAAAGTTTCCACAATTAATGTATAAACACACTATAGTAAGTCATTAATGTGAGATGAGTTTTGTATGACTACAGAACAAGTTGAAAACAAAACAGTTCATAGAGTCAATTTGTAAACGGTTTACAAATTAAGTAAATGTGTTACACTGAGGTATATTATACATTTTTATATACAAAATACAAGGATTAAACCTGGGAACATAAAATATACATATATGAAAATACCTATGAGGCAGAATCTTACCAAATGATTAATATAAAAGCATATGCCTATTTATTAGCGTTAGTATACATGAATAATAATATGAGATATATCAATTGAAATTGACCAAAATAGAAGCTAACTTACTCACAGATGTGGATTATATCAACAGAAGTCATAGAATGGAGAGAGGTCAACAGGAGGTCCAAAACGCACAAGTGAAGGAACTCTTCCTATTACTAAACATATCTTAGCTCGGCATAACATATCAATGAAGGTACATGTCGCGTTTCTTTAAGTCGTTTAAGCACAATTGGATGTGTCTCTGTGTCTTTCTGTTCCTAAGGAATGTAGATGCTCATAAAACAAGAATGCTAGGGTCATTAAGCCTTTGTAAGCTCAGCCTTTACAAAGGTCTTATACTTTATAAATTGGTTTAAGTGTCATGATTGACCCCAAGTCTTATCTTGAGTTTATCCAGGCACATGGTAAATTGAGAGTCCAACCACTTAGCGCCCTATGGGTCGTGAGAGCAGTTCCTGAAAGAAGTTTATTCGTGAAGATTTTGTCATTGTTTTTCAGTTTCATCATCTTTCTGTGGATGTTCGCTACATAAGTATAAAATGAAAATTAATACAGCCACTGTGTTCCCAGCTGACAACGGATGTGCTGAGGGTGTGGGACCCTGACAGCGATCCTGCAGAGCTGGTATTCAGCTCCCTGGGAAACCTCAACACTGTGGTTGGACACCTTGAGCACCAGGAATACCCCGGCAGGTTTGTACTATGGCTTTGCAAATAATCATACAACCAACCATGGAGGTCTATTGGATAAGTGGCTGAGGTTAATACAAGTTAAAATAACCAGATGGAACAAAATATTCTATGCAAAAACAAATAAACCGTGAAATTCCTGCTGGTGGAACAAAAGCTAATTGTAGAGTGTGGCTCTCTGTAACTGCTTGTTGAATCTGCTATTACTAACTGACCTTGCACATCCGTGGTTGCTTGATTTTGATATGGGCTTGTCACATTCCACATTCAGTCTAAGCCACTGTTGTTACCTTGTTGCGCCCGACTACGTAGCCAAAAGTCATGGTAGCAGCTACTAGATGTGTTAATGTTTTAAATCAGGTTTCAGAGTTAGGAAACAGGACATGTAAGTTAACAGGACTGCATCTATCTTCCAGGGCCATTAACTTGTTCTCACTGAATGATCTGGAGGAGGGCAAGATCTGCTTTGTCCACACCGGGGTCCCCACCTCCCGACTGGCACTCAGGGTCAGCGACGGGCTAAAGGTAAATAATGTATTATTTTGCCCAAGAGGCAATAAACCCATAACCTGTAACATAAAATGTATGATAAATAGAATTGGGGCATTTTTACAGTGGTGAATGGCCCTAACCAGAGCCAGTGTTTGTTTTGTCCCTTCTGGGCTACTGTAGAAACAAGTAAAGTTAAATGTCTTGACAACTGTTGGATGAATTGCCATGCAATTTGGAACATTCACACACCCCTCAGAATTGTATTGTAATCACTTATTGATCCATTCCTTTCCACACGTATATTGCCCTCATCAAATCAATATTCTTTGTCCAATACTTGCCTGCAAAACCAATAACATTCCCATGAGCTTTTGCTATGCTTTGTGTTTAGTGCTACTTATCTACTATTAGCAAGTTCACTTAAATGGTGAACATCAATATGTTGGCATTGTCATTGTGAGCATGTTAGCATGCTGACATGAGCATGTAGCTCAAAGCACAGCTGTTGTTAACTCGTTATTTGTTTTATTGCACACACACACACACATTTTTATATGTTGCCATTCGAAGTTACAACAGTGGACTAATTAATTACCGTCTGCTCCTGTTTATCTAATCTGTTCATTCTCCTCATCTCCTGTTGCTTCCTCTCCTCCCTTGTTTCCTCCACCTCCTTCATCTCCTCTTTGTTATCGTAACATCTGGTGTTTCCCGGTTCCAACCTCCTTTGCATAGTTGAGCAACACAGTAGTTTTGAGGATCATGGCGGTGCCACTCGAACACAAACTGGTGAATAACACCGGACTGGAGGTGAACCAAGGCGACCCTTTCATCATCACAACCACTCACCTTGCAGTACAAGTCAATGTGAATCATCAGGCAGTGGAAATCCGCTATGACGTTACAGAGCTGCCACAATACGGCGAGCTCCAGCGTTTGCACTCAAGTGGCGACTGGAAACCGTCAACCTCCTTCTCTCAGAAGCTTCTAGATAAAGAACGGATCCGATACCTCAGCACATACCACGGCGTTCAGACTCAGAGCAACATCACTGATTACTTCAAATGTAAAATCAGCATCGGTTCCCGGGCTACTGAGGAGGTTGTTTTCCCCATCACGGTACGCTGGATCCACTTCAAGGTCACACGAAGCAAGATGGAGGTCAATGGTGTTCAGTCTACTGCTGTCACGCCCAAGGACCTTCATGTGATCTCTAAGGGTGTTAAAGTCAATGAGAGCGACCTCCACTTCAGGCTTCTAACAGTACCAAAGAAAGGGCAGCTATTCCTTGACCACAAAGCTCTACAAAGGAACTCAACCTTCAGCCAAAAGAATATCACAGATGGCTCGATGAAGTACGAGCTGCTCAACATGCTACAGGAGGACACAAGAGACACGTTCAGCTTTCAGGTGTTTTCAACACATGCCAACTCAACAGCTTACGACTTCAGAATCAACATCAAAGCCGAGTCGACCGCCATCGCCGTTGTAAACAACGGCCTTTCAACCCTGGAAGGAGGAAGTAGAATCATCAACAAAGACATCCTGTTCACTCACACAGCAAGTAACCGGGAGGTGCACTACAGCATCACGGTGAGCCCCAGGCACGGGCAGTTAAAGAGGATCAACCTTTCCAACTCGTCTTCCATTAACGATAACATTGTGACATTTACAAATCAGGATATCATTGCGGAGAGGATCATGTACGTTCACGATGACAGCGAGAGCAAGCAGGATTCCTTCACTTTTCAAATTATGGTTTACAAACCGAACAAACGCACAAGCAAGAAGGAGGATGGGAGCACAGCCGAACACACCTTTAATATCTCTGTGCAGCTCGTCAACGATGAGAGACCTGTCAGGGTTGTCGATAAAGTTTTCCATGTAGCCCGCGATGGGCAGAGGTTGGTGACGTTGAATGACCTTCGTTACCGGGACGACGACTCGGACTTTGAAGACAATTGGTTGGTGTACACGCGGAGGGGGATTCCCATGGGAGACCTGGTGCTGTCCAGTGATACCAGCCACAAGCTGTACGAGTTCACGCAAAGGGACCTCGAGCAGGTTGGCACAATTATCTGTGAAAGTTCTTGTTCATCCAGATGGTAGAACATTTAGAAAAAACAAAGTCAAGGGTTAATCTTCAGATGTTTCTGTGTCATGATGTCAACGACCTTCATGTGATTTCTTTAAACCAATTACAATCGTTTTGGGCTGAGCTAAGTCCAGGATGCAGCGACAGTGTCCTGGCAAAACATATAGAGGAGATAGGGTAAGGGGAGGAGAATTCCATCTGAAATAGGCGGCCAATGGCAGGCTTATATGCAAAATCTACATCCTGTGAGTCAGGCTACAGGAAATGTCGTCATTTTCCATTCATACAAATGGGAATAGGGGTGCATACTTTAGGACAGTCTATCTTCAAAGCTATTTATGTGTTGCACTTGGTTGTACATAAAAATAAACAAAAATCCTTGATAGATTCTCTGTTGGATGCTGTTGGATTATCATTTTTGGAAAGTTGCAAAAATTAAATGACACAGCTCCCCATTTCCAGTGTTAGAAAGGTGTAGAGGGAGGGGGTTTCAGATGCTGTTTGAAGATCCGAAAATCAATTTAAAAACAGAACATCCAGCTGCCTTTGACCGTTAGATACTAATACTGGTGTTATTTTTTTCTTTTATAAAGCCTGCCGATGCTTTTTCCTTTTCTGTCATCATCTCCTTTTCTTTTCTCTCCTTGCAGAAAAAAGTACTGTTTGTCCACAGAGGAGTGAGTTTTGGCCGTTTTGTGCTTTTCGTATCAGATGGGAAACATTATGTATCAACACTGCTGGAGGTGATTATAATGTGTGCACGCATGATGTATTCATGATTTTATTTATTCATATTTTACAGTGATGTTGGTCAATTTCTCTGTTGATTAGCCATTGAAATAATAAGAGTAAGTCGAGCAGTATGTGTGGTAGTAAATATACAATATAAGCAATCAACATTAAGGTTATTTTTCATTTATATTTTTGTGTAATTTATTAGTAGTTTAGATTTTGTGTTATAGTTTCCTTTAACAGTTTAATTATAGCGTTTACAAATGATTTTCTTGTAATTAAATATCATGATGCATGATGATTTGTAGTGTGAGCATAAGTAAGCCTAATGATGTTGGCTGCTGTTAATCATTTATTTCTCTTTCTGTTGTGCAACTGGCTGATGCAGGTGATGGCGCAGGATCCTTACCTTCAGGTCGAGAACAACACAGGCCTCATGGTCCAGCGAGGTGGGCTCACGACCTTGACCTCCGCCAACCTCAGCATCTTTAGCAACCTTGACATCCGAGACCCGCAGGAAGTGACATTTGAGGTCTTCCGTCCACCGAAACACGGCGTGCTCTGCTTTAATGATGGAGATCATGCAACAGCAGCAGGCGCAATTTCAATATTCACCCAGCGAGATTTGGTGGCGGGGCGCCTGGCGTATCACCATGACGGCAGCCATGAGTTGTTGGATGGGTTCAATGTGACGGCAAAGGCAAAGGAGAAGAGCACAGAGAGGCGGCTGGACAGAGAGAGGAGGGAGATACAGCTGGACATTGGAGTGATGGTAAAAATCTACCTGGAGAGCCACCAGAGGGCGCCAACGGTCATAAGTAACCGTCTTGTGGTGGTGGCGGAGGGACAGTATGTCTCCATAAGCAAGGAGCACTTGGAGGTAAGCTAGTAACCATAAGCATATGACTCATCCATTACTTGGTTACCAGGTGGTCACTTTCCAGCCTTTATTTGTTTCATGTATTGCAAGATACATTACTTGCATCTAGGACTTCGCAGCATATCAAGGCTTATTGTTTATTGTCTCCTCCTGAGATCATGTTAACAGACGCTTTCCGAGTCATTTATTTCCAAGTTCACTTCCTTCAAAGCTATTACTGTCAGATTTCTGAGTCAATTTTTTCTGGACTTTAATACACTCCAGTGACATCATTGAGACAAACTCAGATTTTTCATATGCAAACAGATAAGAAATGGTCTGTTCGTATCAGAAGTTCATTGTAATATTCATAAATAAATATATTATGTTCTGTTTGAACAGGTGGTTCATGAGGACAGCCAGTCCTCAGAGATAGTTTTTACCATCCAAAGTCCTCCCACCCTGGGCTTTCTACAGCGGTTTCCCGCCAACGACACCCACCAGACCAACAATGGAGAACAGCTGCACCTCAATCAAATACAGCCAACTGTAGGTTTAAAGCTGACAAACAGTTGCACAGTGCAGCTTTATAGTTGAAAGATTTTGTACAGGAACAGCACTTGATGAGTTTGTCTGCTCCGTGCCTTCATGCAGGGCATCAGTGAGCAGCCAACAAATTCCTTCACCCAGGAGGATCTCAACCAGGGATTGATCATCTACCACCAGCAGGCTGCAGGACGCACCAACGACTCTGTCCTGTTGGAGGCAACCAACGGGGTCACAAGGGTCGGACCTATCAGGCTAGAGATTGACATCATCCCTATCCTGCTCCCTCTTCAGGTACATAATGTGTGTCTAGATGTTAGATGACCCTGAAAAAAGGAAAGAATTGCATGAAAAGGGAGAGAAATTCATTTTCTGAACAAAACTTTTACCCCAAGGAGGAACTTCTTCAACCAGTCAGTCAGTAGTATCATCTGTTCTGCAGGTGTCTGACTTGACCCTTGATGAGGGGTCGTCCCTGCCACTGACCACTGACATCATCAAGGTGGCCAATCATCACTTCTCAGGGATGAACTTCCTGTATCAGGTCATTGTTCCACCGCGACACGGACACTTGGAGCACAGCCGGATCCCGGGGATGCCCATCACTGCTTTCACTCACACCGAGGTTTGACTGAGCACACACACAGATTGGTTTGGTTTGTAAATTGGGGGTAATAAGGAAGATTTCTGCTGTAAAGACTGTTTAGGTTTGATCCAATGAAGGTGTGTTCATTAGCAATGCAGATTTTGCAAAGCAGCACTTTAGTGGGAAACCCTGTTATGTATATAGTAGATATTCAAATAAAAACTCAACTTTACCAAATCCTTTTTCATCCTTTTCGTCAGAAAATAGTTATGGCTTCTTGCGTCTCAAGATGCGAGGATTTTGAAAACACTTGGCTTTGTCAAAAGACACACTTCCATCTGTTACAGTATGTTGTTCTGATCCTGCATTTTTAACATCAGCCCCATTAGGAGTTACAACAATGGTTCCTCCTTCCAGGTGGAACGTGAGTACATCTCCTATATCCATGATGGCAGCGACACACTGAGAGACAACTTCACCATTGTGGCCAATCAGACGGAAATCAGGAAGCACAGTCTGCCCTGCACTGCTCACATCAATGTCACACCTGTCAATGACGAGACTCCTGTTGTTACAACCAACACGGGTCTGAAGGTGGGGAGTGACAATTTACACTCACGGGACATGGTGATGGTTTTCAACTCAAATGAGTCTGACTGCATCACCTTTATTTATAGGATTACTTCTATACATTGGCTGAAATTAAGTTACTGCAAATTTATGGGTATTGATGTGCTTTATATGTTGGCTTATAAGTCCAGAAAGGCCAAAGATACTGATCTTATTATTTGACAGCTGAAATGTATAGCCTTCCTGTCCTTTCCTTCCATCTTTCCTCTCTTTTCCTCAGGTGTGGGTGGGTTCAGTGACAGAAATCACCACAGATGATCTTAGTGCAGAGGACTCGGACACTCCTGAGCCTGAGGGACTGGAGTTCATCGTCACACCACCAAGCAACGGACACCTGGCCCTTAAGAGGGCCCCCTCCAGACAAATCCTGAACTTCACCCAAAATCACATTCAAACCGGACAATTGATGTTCGTGCACAGTGGTGAGTAACATCCTGGGATGGATTTTCAGACAAAGAACAGATGAGAATGGAATAAACAACATAATAACCCCTCTTTTTTCATGTGTAGGTGCTTTATCGGGTGGCTTTCACTTCCAGGTGAACGACGGCGTGAACTTCGCCTCTCGACAGATTTTCAGTACAACTGCCCACTCTCTGGTCCTCACCTTGCAGAGAAATCATCCCATGGAGGTCTACCCAGGTATGGTTTTACAAAGCAAAACCTGGTTCAACACTCTAGATTTGTACTAAGTCAACTAAAGTATAGTGACTGGTGGTAGAAGAAATTCTTATGCAGGCTTTCCCCTGCTCATGTACAGTAAATGTGGTTTTGACACATAAACTTTGTAAAAGAAAGTGTAAACTTGAAACCATGTCGATCTATCACTTTAAGATCTGGGTATTCGGACCACTCTTCAGATTCATGAGAAGATTTATTTGATAGAAATGTAGCATCATCGATGTATTTTGATTTTTTTTTTTATGAAAATGTTTAATAGTTCATAGCCTCATTTCAGTGTAGTTATATAACAATGGCACTGTGTGGCATCACTCGTCTTAACATTATATTGCTGCCTACACAAACAGATTACAATACCTCTGTGCCCAGTCAGTGCCAGGCTGATAGCAGTTCTAACCTGGAAACATACTCACTTATCAGTAGTCTCTGGTCAAGGTTAAGTTAAGTTGTTATTTTGATAGTATGGGACATTTAATACTGTAGTTGATTTATTTTTTACAATATCCACTATAACTAAACTTGCCTTGCTCCTGCCCTTTTGTGGCCTTTGGGATTTGAAGCATGGTGACGTCTACTGATGATACACTGATGATCATTCATTGCCTCTTTTCTGTTCATCACTCTCGCTGTATCTTTTCCAACCTTTAAAGGCTCTGTGACGCCAATCTCTGAGCAGGAGCTTCAGGCCGTAACCAACGATGTCAGCGACATCAGAAGAAACCACTCGGTGGTGTTTGCGGTAACTGATCCTCCGAAACTTGGCAGCCTGGTTCAACGCATGCCCGACAACTCGACAAGAAACATTTCCACGTTCACACAAAGCATGGTAGGAACGCGTGTGTCTTCACAACAAAAGGGAAAAGCTTTTCTTTACTTCTCAAATAAAATGATGCCCTCTGTGCTTCGTCATGTCTTCGTCTCTCAGGTGAAAGATGGGGTTATTTTGTACGACCAGAACAAGCCACAGTCAGTGGGATGGTCGGCTGCAGACGCTTTCTCTTTCACCGTGTCCTCTCCTCCTGCTTTCCTTCCTCCGCACACCTTCACCGTCTTAATCTCCTATCAGGCCAACGAACATCACGACAGCCCTCAAAACAAGACCAGGCTGCTGAGCAACGCAGGTACTGTGCGACTGTGTGTGTGTGTGCACAAATCTCCCTTTCTTATTTGATATGTATTTGTACCATGACGAATATATGTTCAAGAGGACCAAATGAGGCGTTCGTATGTGTCATCCAGGTGCCGTGGTGGCCGAGGGAGGCAAGGTGACGATTGACCGGTCTAAACTCGATGCCTCCAATCTCCTTGGGAAAGTCCCTGAGCCGCACCGGAAGGACCACCACATCCTGTACCGCCTGATTTCCCCGCCGCGACACGGGGCTCTGTCTATACACGGACACAACCTCACCAGGTGCTTTACTCCATTCTTCTTGCCTCAATAGATGAAATTAACAATATGAAAATGATTCATACAAATCCAATACATAATCATATTTTTTTTAAAAGTACAGCTTTTTTTTATATTTGTCTTTTCCCAGGAACCAACCTGATTTCTCTCAAGTCACCCTAAACAAGTTTGGCGTCACATATATCCACGATGACTCGGAGACGACGAGCGACAGCTTCACTTTCCGGGCCTGGGTGGCTCCTTTGGCTCTCTTCTCCTCTTCCTCCTCTTCTTCCTTGTCTGCTTTTTCCTCCTCCTCCTCGTCCTCGTCCTCTTCCTCTTCCTCCCCCTCTTCCTTTTCCCCTCTCTATTCAGCCTCATCGTCCTCCCTTTCGTCATTGGATGTGGTTTCTCAACGCCGTGCCAAGGACAGCCTGGAGGTGACGGAGACGTTCAACATCACAGTGACACCGGTCAACGACCAGCCGCCACTCATCAGGAGCAGATCCCCGAGTATGAAGGTCGTTGTCGGAGAGAGTGTCGTACTTGGACCAGACAATCTGCAGGTGAGCCCGTGTTAAGAGAGCAGGTTTGGCTATGGTTCTAAATGTTTTTATTTTATCAGCATTGAGATTCTGATTTTCACAATTATTTCATTGGAAACACAATTTAAAAAAGCAAAGTACCAATATCCCACCAATGTATCTTAATTGAAGAAGCCTTTTTGTCTTAATGGCAAATATAATATTAAACATCCACAGTGTTCCTCCAAAAGTCATCAAGTCACAGTAATAACAGGGATGCTCGTATTAAGTAGATTTCTTCCACGGGAAATTATCATTTTCGGGAAAGGATGGGTTTTCTACGCACACCTTTTGAGATCTATTAGACAAGCAGCAACAATACTTGAACGTGAATGTTTACTTTGGCATTGTTCTTTTTTAGAGTCTTGTAAAATACAATCTTGTCAATATCCATGTCCAGGTTGAGGACCATGACACCCCTCCAGAGGAGCTGCACTACCTTGTGATCAGTAAGCCAAACAACGGCTACCTGACGCTGGGGGAGAGACTGGAGCCGGTGACCTCCTTCACCCAGTACGACGTCAACCACGGCCGGCTGCACTTTATACAGCAGGTGAAGAGTCAGTCAAAAAGAGACTTTCATTATTTTTTTCTGAAAATGTGTGTGTTAGAGTTGTCCATTTGAAGCCCAAATGTGTGTAATTTGTATGTGATTACAATTGTACAACAGCATCTGATGGCAGCATTTTTTGCTGGTAGAAAATGTGCATGCCATGACCCTAAATCATTTCCTGACATTCAGATACAATTGATTTCCAGTCTTTGTGTTGGTGTGTTTGAGTGGGCTACCCTTTGTTGTTTTCTTATAATCATTCCTTCCTGTGTTCCCTCTGTCAGGGAGAGCCCTCAACAGGTGTTTTCTACTTCAACGTAACCGACGGTCATCATCGTCCACTCTACAAACTGTTTAGTTTGGAGGTGATAAAGCCCTCTGTCTCCATGGTGAACAACACTGGCCTGTCATTGGTTCAAGGCAAGACCGCTGTGGTCCTGACAACCAACCAGTTTGCAGCTCAGACCAACAGTCGCAGGCCGGTCAACATCACCTACACGGTCACCACACACCCTCGCCACGGACGCATTGCCATTAACGACCAGGAAGTCACGACCTTCCGCCATGAGGACGTGCAGTCAGGACGCGTTGTCTATCACATGACTGATCTCAGCGAATCAGAGGACAGCTTCCAAGTCTCAGTGTCAGCCTCGTCACCCGGTGTTGACTACGGAAACGTAACAGCACAGACGGTGAATGTAACTGTGAGGCCTCTGATCTACCTGAGGGAGCAAGTGAGAGTGCCCAGTGGTATCGCCGTGAAGCTTGGGAAAGCCATGATCGATGCCTCCGAGCTGGCGAGAATCAGCCGAGCCGACCCGGTCTTTCAGGTTCTGTCGCCACCAAAACACGGGAAACTAGTCAAGGTAAAGCTGTTCATTGTGATCTTCTGACAAAGTTTAAAGGAACATGCCATACTGAGTATGGATGCAATCAATGATAAAATAGAAAAGAAATGCAGAAAACTCAGTGACGCTTTCAGTCTAATCATCTAATTGCTGTTCATTCTCTCTTCCACTCTGTGGACACTCTGTGTCTGTGTGTGCGTGTATGCAGATGACCTATGACCCTAACCGAGCGTCAGAGGAGCTGAAGTCGTTTACGTTCAGAGACGTGGTGCAGGGCCGGGTCGCCATCGAGGAGACTCTCAGTGACAGTGACAGCCGGCAGCATGACAACAAATCAGCACTCACAGGCCACGCCCCCGCCACACCTCTCAATGACTCTTTCATCTTCCTGCTGAAAGCTGGAAACGTCCAACCAGCGAAGGGCGAGCTTCACTTCACCATCTTCCCCCACCACCAGATGCATCATGGTCCAAGCGCTTCAAATACAGACGGCGCAAGTCGCGAACAAACGACAACCCGACTGCCGACACATAATAAGACTGCTACCGGAAGGGGAGGCGGGCGAGGGGGTTCCACGACGGTCAGCGGGGACGGGGTGGGTTTGCCCAACAGGACACAGCACAAGTTGAGGCCTCACAGCCGCTGGGGGAATCACACACGCAGCGGCAGTCACGGAGGAAGGTCAGGGAGTCGTGCAGAGGGAGCGGGTCATAGTCATGGCCCACAGCCCCACTCTCCTTCTGTCTCAGACAAACATGATCCAGCAATCCCTCCCGACATACACCCGGTCCACGTTGAGATCCTCCCTCGCCCCGCCTCCGACCCTCTCCTCATTATCCTGCCACTGCTGGCCTGTTTGTTCCTCATTATAATCCTCGTAGTTTTGATTCTGGTGTTCCGCCGCCGCAAGGAGAAACAGGCCCGGCTGCGGCTCCTCCAGCAGCTCGTTGCAGTGACGTTACCCACTGAGGGCAGCCCTTACCTGGGCCGGGCAGAGCGGAGCGTGGCTATGCCCTCTGTGGTGGTCACCCCGCTGGGCCCCGCAAGCTGCCCGACCTCCCCTAAGTTACCTTTATGTCCCAGAAGGAGGAGTCTGGCCCCTGGGATGACCTTCTGGGGGCCATTTGAAGCTGATGGAGCAGGTGGTGATGGGAAGATTAGAGGTGGTAAGAGTATTGACAAAGATATGGTAACTGCAGGATTCCAAACGTCTCTGAGGTCTAGGTCCCCTACTCCGACTCTTAAAGAGAACCAGTACTGGGTTTGATGGAAGAAATCCAAAGAAAAACTGTGCCTTCGAGGTGTATTTTGGTGTATTAATAGCACATGTGTACTATCCAGGAGACATCTGTAGTCATTAAAGGCACATCGACTTTTTTAAAAGGAGTACAAAAATATGCACATTTGTTGAAGAGATATTGCTGGGGACTGTTGCTTTGTTTGTAGGAAAAAAGTATTTGTTGTCGTAACAATGTTCTGAAAAACTGTTGTGTAATTCGTAAAACATCACCCTGCTACATGGGAGCTGTACTTGTACTGCAGTGGCGTGACACTAGCAAGGCCACCATTGGTTCTTTTATGCAATTTTGTTGCAATCCGTCTGACTGATTCCTCAAAACACTGATTGTAACTTGAAGTGTGGCTTAACAAGGGAGTTAAACATAGACTGAGGTTTATTGTATTTACCGTAAACGATTTAATGTAGCTGAATTTTAGCTCAAAAGAGTTAGTAGCGTAACTGGTTATTGACACCACTCATCTACAATATTGCAACTGTACAGAGTTGATGTGTTCAACCCCTTGTAGGTCAGCTGGTAGCTCATACTGCCTGTTTGCACACGTGACTAAAGGTACTGTAAGCTTCCAGGTCTATGCATGCAATCTATTTTCTATAACGTTCACCCCTCTTTACCTGCTCTGCACACTTTCTGTTTCCCTTGTCTGATTACAGCTCAAGGCAGTGAGTTGTCATGCAACCTCTTCTTATAAACCACACAGTATTAATTAACAATACACAGTGAGATGTAGAGACACTGGTAGCTTCCTCCGTTCTTAATTGACTTCCAACATTTTTGTCACCCGTGACCCCTCTTATGCCAGCCTGTTTGCCATGCACGGTGAAAGATTTATTTTTAATAAAAAATAGTTCCTCAAGACTTCTCTGTGTGTTAATCTCAAACGCATACATGCCATCAACAGTCAATGGAGAACGAAACTTCCTGAACTTCCCCCTATGTTAATGACTCACAGCAACAGGCTGTCCATCTCTGCTGCCTTTGGGGATGCACATGTTGAAATAAAAAACTCACTTGACAATTGTGTGACATTTACATAACACTCGTTTAGGTTTTATGTATCTCTTAAAAGTAGGCCTCAGCCAGCAAACATTCAATAATCAAGGATTTTAAGGCATTAGCCTGCAGGTACTGCAGGTACATACCTTGTTATGATAAGTCAGTACTTGAAACATGTTTCCAGATGTATGTTGACGCATATATGCACCACCACTCAATTTGTGTTTCTAAATGTTTCAAATGACCTCCCATGACCAGCCTGACCAACAGGTTCTCATGTTCGAGCGAGATACTTTTAAAGCTTAATGGATTAGGTGCAGCATTTAGAGCGTGGGAGAGGTTTGTTTTGTGTGTGTAATCTTCTTTTGAATGTCTTTATGAATTGAAGGTATTGTCGCAGAATAACCACAAATTTGAAATGATTAGTGAAACCAGTAAATAAGAAAAACGGAAACAGGGAGAAAGAAGCACGTCTAAATAATGAAGAGCCTGCAACTGCAGTAATCTGACCTGCAGTCTGTGAACTCTGGTGTCATATATCGACGTTTGGACTGCTGCTGCCTCAGCAGGAATAAATAGTGATAGCAAGCTTCTTTTGGGGAACACGTTACACTAAAAACACACAAAATGAAGATTAGTTTCATACTAGACAAACTAACCTCATTAAAGAAATATAATCGAAAATTATGGAGCAGCTGTCTTGTTGAGCAAAAAACGTTAGTGTGATATTCAGAACATAGGCTCTTTTAGTAGTGTTTGCCTTTGACCACTCAAAAAAAAGAAATATATATATATATATGTGTATATCCTGAAGCAAAACATTAACATTCACGAAAACACCACTTAAAAGACACAGAAGGGTCAAGTGAAACTATAAATATATGATTGACATAAATTCGACGTTCATTTATTTACTGAAATACTGTTCCGATGTGTTACATTAACAGCGTTAAGGAACAATTTCATTGTTGTGAATTACGTGCGTGTGAAGAACACTGTTAACAACCTACCTGGTGGTGTATTATTATAAACCATGTGAAGTAAAAATCCAAGGAGAGGAATGTGAAGTACAACCTTTACAATAAATTCTCTATGTGAGCATATAATTGACAGCAGTGCATACTGTAACCCAATGTAATGCATTAATGTGATCTCAGTGATCTACTGTATGGTCAATTTATAGTGATGATCTTCACCAGATCCTAAGCTTGGGGACCTACAACAAACAGTACTGTGTGCTTATTTTGGTTATTTATAGGTTTAACAATAATGTTTTAGAGTTGCAAGTAAGCATACTTAGAAGAGCAACCATTATTAAAGTTACTATGCGGAATATGAAAATGTCCAACTTTGGCACCCTCAAGTGGTCGTATCACAAAAGACAGAACGGGGAAAAGAAACACATAGACTTGCAACAAGATTGTCTTAAAACTTTTTTTGAACAATAAAAAAAAGACTATACCCTCAGACAAAAAATTGTAATATGCTATAATCACAAAAAAAAGCCTCTACGTGGCGGCTTTGAACGGCAAGATCTGGATTCAAATATGTATTGCTAGGAAACATCCGTCATGTTAAGGTTTTCTGTACCCTGAGCCTGACTTCTGAGCTCCCCAGATCGAGGGGAAGCAGAAAGGCAGATGTGGTCTTGGGGTTTTAATAACTAAAGGACTGCAGTAACCCAAAGAAATAAAACTGTGGAGCTACTTCCCAAAACAAGAAGATATTCTGGCGAGAAATGTAAAATCAGTCGGCGATCAGTTATTGTTTTAAGTCTGGAAAGACATAAACTAAAATGTGGAACAACACAGATATTCAAATTATAGTATAGCAAAGATGTGATAGCATCTGAGTTGTGACAGATGTTAGACATCAGAAGTAGGTCAAATTTCAAGCTGTAATGAAATGCAACTACTGAACTCATTCTTTAGAAGAGATTACGCCCATGTGCCCTCTGTCCATATTCACAAACAAACACTTGCATATTGTCATGGCCCATCAAAACAATACTGAACAGGTCATTCATGTAAAAACAGACGCATATTGGAGAAAACAGAAATCATTCAAATTCATGAAGTCCTGTTATTCAATCATTAAAACATACTGTTTTAAGTGATTCGGGGAGTTCCGTGCCGATGCTTCTGTAGAGTTACCGTGTCCCAGAACAGAAGGTTTCCATAAAGTGGTGAGGCAGTACAGAGAGATCACGTGACCACGAAACCGGGAATTAAGAGGCAGCCCCGTCACATAGAGAGCAGCTGTTTTGAATATCTGTCGCGGTCCCGCTGAGTTGCAAGATGTGCCTGGAGCATCAGCAAAATCCCTGTTACTGGTACATTCATCAAGGCCATCAAGATAATCCAAGAAGTTGTCTTTCCACAGTCCAGTGGCCTTTATACATTTTTTTTAAAAGAGTGGTATGTTTCTTCCAATGCTTGTACCAGACCTAGGATTCACCACATCAGGAACGTATCTCTCTTAAAAGGATCTTAAGATGTTCACCAATAATGTAGGACAAACACATCAATCAATCCCTGTCTGGTCTTCTCTTCAAGCTCAGTCCCCCCCATCCCCCATTCCCCATTCCCCATCCCCCATCCCCCACCCCCCCCCCACCCCCCTCCCCCTTTGAAGTCCAACTTCTCTGTTCTCTCCCCACCTCTGCCTACTGGTCGTCGTCGTATCTCTGAAGCGCATCCTCCAGCTTGGCGGTGATCTTCTGGAAGAAGAGGATCTGCTCACGGAGGTGGTGCTGCATCTGGGAGCGGAAGTCCCTTACGCGCGTGCGGTGGAAGTGCTGGATCTCTGCGAGCGTGGCGCAGGAAATGATGTTGCAGCGGTCGTGGAGCTCGCCTTCCTGCTTTGGACAGTCTCTGACCTTGGTCAGTGCACCTGGGGGGAAAGGGTGGTGGAGGGGATAGAGAGGGAGATGCCTGAGAAAGTGTGGCTGGTATACAAAGTATAGAGCCAAACTAAAAACTGGAGTCAAAAATAAATCCATGCTCATAGGAAAATTACAAAAGAAATACGTAGTCCTTGAAACATGATCATGCAACAGTGTCATCGGCCTACAGTTTACTTCATTTGATGCAAGCCTAAGACAAGTGGACCCGATCAGAGAGAGCGCTTCTTTAGTAGCGAAGGGCGACTCGAGTCGAAGAAACTCAGCTCAAAGCAGAAAGCACCCAACGTCATTTGGGTTTTTACCCATTCGGATGAAGGACAGGTGATTCAGTGATTGCTTAGCAGCAAAAAAAAAGGCAAAAAAACTAAACTCCGTCTGATCGGGGCCTCTCATATAATGCTAATAATGCCATTGTTTTACTTTATTGAGGTCCTAAAGAGATAACATTCTAAGAACACGTGTTGTAGTCAATGCTCATGTGTCTTAGAATATGTTCAGTAAACGACGGGAACATGTTTCACTTTTCAACCCTCTATTACATCGAGTTAGAGAAGCTAACGGGACGGCAGCTAGAGCCAGGATGTAACGTTAGCACAACCTGCAAACAAGCTAGCACAACCTCTAGTGAACAAGACTACAAGGGAGAAAGGCAGGCTGACCACAACATTTTTGTTTTTTACACACTACAGAAACCAGCCGGATATTGCACAATTTTTCCAGGGTGCCTGAAATTACCCAACGCCCAGTCGTGACTCAGAATGTATAGTTTAGTCACACTGAAGTTTAGTCACACTTAAGTCACGCTAAACCTTCAGAGGGGAAGTAGCAAGAGTTTGTATCCGTGAGAGAAAAAAAGGTTGAAGAGGAACTCAAGAATCAGGCTCTGACATGGCAGCATGTGGAGCAAATGATGAGCCACATTGTAGGCCGGCGCGGCTCTCGTCCATGACCTCGTTGCCCTCTCTTTCTAGATCTCTCTATCTCTCTATCTCTCTCTCTCTCTCTCTCTCTCACTCTCAGATGGCAAAAACACACACCATACCAGCTCGAGTGCGCTAACGAACTGAAATTAACTTGGACTTTGCTCTCCTCGCTACCAAGGCGATTACGGAGCTGTAATCTGAACTCTTGTGCTGTTGGCTGGTGGGAAACTTGTTCAGCTCTGTAACTATCTGCATACACACACAGACACACTCACATACACACACACACCCCTCCCCTCTTCTTCTTCTTCTTCTTCTTCTTCTTCCTCTTCCTCTTCCTCGTTAACTCGCTGTATCACTGAAGGAGGAAAAAGAGGGAGAAGAAAAGAGGAGGAGGGGAAACTAATCCTGAGACTGCTCCATTTTGCATTCCTGCAGTCCCAAGGCAACACAGGACAAGAGGCCCAAGAATCTCTCCGCTCATTCAAATCAGATGTATCCTTTGGACCTCACAGACACACCGCGGCGACGTTGGATGATACTGTATGGGCGCATTTAGGTCAACGAAGCTGTCCGCCCTCAAGAGCCCAGCAGCTGGTTTTTTTTTTGTGCTGCAATGGTGCCATGATTCTGTTATGCGGTTGTTACTGCAGAAATGTTCAGCGCTATATGAGATAGACAGATATTAGTGGAATGTAGAACTGCGGAGGGAGAAACGTTTGGGTGAAATGTCTTTTTTTTTTTTTTTTTTTTTTTTTTTAAATCAAAAGAATGTAATCCAACGTTTTAGTTGGTGAGAAGAAGAAAAAAGAAGAAAAAAAAGCTAAATCTTTGCACTAGCGCAAACATTTTTGGGGATCATTCACCAAATTGACTGTTATGGAAACTGTGACCAAACCTGCCATCTTTTGTTTAAGGTAGTTATTTCACAACTATGGCTGAAGTGCAGATGTTGCAATGTGTTCCTGAGTGTTGCTGGGCAGACAAAAAGGTTTACTGTGACAGCAGTGGTGGATTACTCAAAGTTCATGAGAGATAGAAGCACATGCTCGGAGTCAATGACCCCCTGTTTCTAGCTCCTAACCTTGTATTTAAAAATAAATTTCAAATTAACAGAAACAAAGAAAGACTCCTGTTCCTCTTCTTAAAATAAATCCAACTTGTTTTTACTGAAAACACCCCTAGTGACGGTTTACAGAAGTGAAAACCAGGGTGGTACCCAAGAGTGATGACAGTGCTGTTTATGAAGTTCTACGAAAGCAGAAATATCATATCCGATAACATTAACATGAGTTCCCCTTGATATGAGTTTGGTTAAAGTGGTTACCAGTGGAGAAACAAGCATGAGTACACTAGATATTTATCCAACCCAGTGTTGCCAACTCTTAGTAGCCAGCAGCACTATCTGGGAAAGTCACCAAATCTAGCGAGAAAGTCGCCAAGTCAGCAGATCATGTTCCACACATACACATATTCATATTTATTTCACATATTACTAAAGCTAGGAAGTAAGTTTAAACTTCAGCGTATTACTCAAAATTCATAATAGGGTTTAGGGTGTCTTGCAGTGCGGCGGAAGTGAGGGAAATGTTCAAAGTTGTTCGAAGTTTAGACGCTCTTTGTGGGACGTGAAACATTGTGTTCCTTCTCAATCAGAAAGTGGGTGAACCCCCGTCAGTCACGGGGACTTTTGGGATTCAGACTGTGTTTCCATAGCTCGAGCTGCGATTGTGTCTAGAGAACAGAGCTCAGCGGACTATAGAAACAGTGCCTCTAGGTTTGGCAAACGTCAGGACTTTGTGTGCCAGGAGCAACTCCCTCCTCCCAACCTGCAGGGAACTAACAAGCTAACTCCTCTGCAAGTCCTTTGTACACGTCTGTGAGAGTGTGTGTGTGTGTGTGTGTGTGTGTGTGTGTGTTTTTTCCTGTGAGTGAGTACAGGCTCTCACAGTACCAGAGCATTACAATGGTCTGGCGACGGGTTTCAGTTTTCAACCCGATTCAGTAAACAAAAACAGATGTTTTGAAACAGTCGGAATCCAATAGGTCTCTGTGTGTTATCTCTCTTGACATGATTAATACATAGGCAGGCAAGCAGGCTGGAGTATTTTGTTTCAGAAGAGATTATACAGCCTGTCGCCTTGGAAGCTGACAGCGGGAGGCCTCGTGTCGTAATGAATCCTCCCCGGATTGAAACTCTCTGCCCTGCAGAGGCATCCATGGGCAAGACCCCTCAGGTCCCACCAGCTCCATTTGAAGCTAAGCCTTGACCTCTGACCTCCCTGTAAAGAGAAGTATGCCACTCCAGGTATCTGTCTAATTTCTTGCAAGTATGTTAGGAGGTTTAATGCATTTTATTTTTGTCAGTAACCCCTTTCACATACTTCTTTCTACAATTTCCTTTTTTTTCCCACCCAGGCTATGATATGTTTGGCATTTACGTCCCACACCAAAAGCCCGAGTGCCGCCGTAGGTGTGTTAAAGAGCTCACACTCCCAAGATATAAAGAGGAAAAAGGCTTATTTAACGTGTATGCAAATGAGCTCACTGTGTTCACACAAAACCCTTTCTCACCTTTCTGCACGTGGATGATGTCAGGATAGTTGGCCAGGTGTCCTCTGTAGAGGTCCAGCAGGTCAGAAATGGGAGCCAGGTCTTGGCGCGGCTGCTCAGCAAAGTACTCTCCCACCGCCTCATAGGCCTCGCCGGTGTAGGCGATGGCTCTGTTCAGGCCCGCCGAGTAGGCCTGCTGGTCCAGCTCGAACGCCTGCCCGAGGAGTGTGAAGGACTGTCCCACTTTCTGGTACTCCTTCTTGAACCCCATCATCTGCTTGCGAGCGAACTCGTTGATGGTGGTGTTCACGACCACGATGTTCTCGTCCATCCTCTTGGTGAAGCTCTTGAAGCCTTCGATCTTGTTCTCCACTTCCTGGAGGTCCAGTGGGACAGCAGGCGTGCTGAAGACAAGAATGGCAAGCCATTTTAGACCTTGTGGCTTCATTCTGAAAGTCCTAGTTTCCTCGTTACTAGTTTTTTTTTTTTATTGAAGCATCTTTATTTATTATTCCTGTGTTCTACTTATCTCGTCCTCACTATCAGGCCCCTCCCCCTCCCACGCCCCCTCAAGGATGAAAGCTTTCCATCAAACAAGGAGAACTGATAACAGCGTCTTGCTCAAGGGCAAATATCCTCCACTTCATATTGTTAAGAGTGGGTGGACAAAATAACAGGAACATCTGACACAATATTGTATTGTATACCAGCACCTCAAAATAATTAATATCTCTTTGACACACTATGAACAAAAATTATAAACTTCCCCAACAGTTCCTGTTATTTTGTCCACCACCAGTACACCAGTAATTTGCACAGTTTGTAACATAGTAAATACACTGGTAAATAAATAATAAATGCTGTAATTTATGGTTTTAGTGTTCCTTCTTTCCCTCAACCTACCAGACCATGTACTGTACTTCAGCTACTGATTGCCTACATTTCCCAGAATTCCTTTTACAATCTCCAAGGGCTGGGCTGTAACCTGATACATTCAGTGCAGTGATAGTTTATCAAGTTATCAAGAAGGTCAGGTCCGCGGGCCTCATTGAGAACCCTGTGTTGCAGCAGCATTGAATTGTGGTCTATTTCCTGCTCCTATTGGTGTAGCTACTGGGTCTCTACGCCTATTCAACAATGGATTTTATAAGATTGTGGAATGCTGTTGGAAAATGGTGACCCTAGAATGAAGCCCTTGTTCTCGGACTTCAAATGCCTGACATCATCAGTTTATTTAAATGTCAAACAAATCACAGGCTTTTCGGTTGAGTGCTCAACGCTTTTTATGAGCATGTAGTAAAAGCAAACAGCGGTTGGTGACCCAGCCTCCTACCTGATCGTAAGGAAGAAATTGGGCCCAACCAGCTCGTCCCTCTCAGCCTTCCTCTTGCCCTGTTTCCAGGCCTTCTCATCCGCCCCGCACGTCAGGAAATGCTGGAAAACGTCGCAGCGCGCCAGCACCGGGTGGCTGGTCATGTGGTTCATCCACCAGATCAGTCCCTTCCTCCGCTTGGAGATGAAGTCCTCCTCGAAGCGGCCCGTGGCCTGCTTCTCTGGCAGGTGGGGGACTGAGATGACCGGGAAACGCTCCACCAGCCGAGCGTACAGCCAGTCGAAGTGCTTGTACCTGCGGGGATGATGGAAGACGAGACAGGTGGGGAGATTTACGTCTGGGGATGTGTCGAGTGGAGGAGAAGGTTTGGTAAGTCGGAGCGGGGGAGGCACGGAAGTGAGGTCAATGGCAGGAAGATGTAGTTAGAAGGAGTGACAAAGAAGGACGGATGCAAGGGGAGCAACTGTAAGGCATTTTATTTTCTCCAATCAGCAGGAGTCGGGACCAAGTGGCAACGGAAATGTGAGGGAGTGAGTGTTGGCTTGTAATGACAGACTGACAGGGGAACAATGTGAAAGGTGCAGAGGGAATCTCAGAAAGGAAAGAGGAGATTCCTGAGGACTCCGGATGGGCAAAAGGCCACAGTCAACGCTGTTTTTGCAATTTTTTGGCAACAATTGTGGCCACAGGAAAAGCCACAGAAGCATTCATCTTTAAGTGTAGGGGGGTCGGGGAGTTTGGAAACCCCAGAGAGGGAAGAGGAGGAGAGGAGGAGTAAGAGAAGCAGGAAGCCAGCCTGTACCTGCGGTTGACTTGTACGTTGGTGTGCGTCGGGGTCAGGCCGTAGGACATGTAGCTCTTCATGCCTTTGAACTTGGTCTGCTTGGTGGGGTCGTCGATGGTGCACGTGAACGGGTACGGGTCCTCCTGCCACTCGGGGCCATGCTTCCCCATCACCACGCAGATCCTGTCCCCGTCCTTCACCAACGCAGAGGCCTCCCCGAGCAGGAAGGCCTCCCCACCAGACTTCACAAAGGTGGAGAACCTGTTGAGGTTCCTCCCCACTGTTGCCGAGCTCTTGGCTTGCTGATGCTGCTGGTGGCTGTCGCGCCGCCCGGGCAGGGAGGTGGTCACCGGGTACGAGGGGGGCGATCTGCCGAGGCCCTGGGACGCGTCGGCCGCAGGAGCGCCGTCGTCCCAGTCGTCGTCCCAGTCGTCGTCACTGCCCTGGCTGGTGTGGAAGCTGCCCCCGCCGCTGCCCCCGCTGCCGGCCCCGAGTCCTTTCTGGGACTGGGCGTCCGGGGAGGCGTGGGTGGCATGGGTGGCGTGGGTGGTTTGGGTGGTGTGGGTAGTGTGGGTGGTGTGGGTGGGCGTCGGGGCTTTGATTTTGGGCGATGACAGGCCGTTATTGTTGGTGTTGGAGGTGATGTGGTCCCTGAGGATCTCCACATAGGAGGCAGGGAAGAGGCCAGCCTCCCCCCTGCTGTTCTCCCCCTCCAGCCAGCCATCCAGCTCCTCCTCGCTGAAGAGAGTCACCAGCTCACTCTCTGTTATGGAGATCTCCCCTGGGTTTTCAGAGTGGAAGTCGTACAACACTCTGGCCTTTAACGCCATAATTCTAGAACAACTATATATTTGCGTTTTTATAGTAGCAAGATTTTTTTTTAATTTTTTTTTTCCCAACCCGGGATTAAGCCTTTAAAAATCCCGGATTTAATTTGGGGATTTAGATCACGCAGCGGCAGCAACAATTGGGACTACTTTTTCCACTTTTGTCAAAACCCAAAGCCCTTGTATCAGAGAAGCCGAGCATAAAAGAAAAGAACCAGAAGAGAAACACACGGGCTTGTACCCGACACCCACCTCCTCTCTCCGCTCCTCTCAAATATCATTTGTTTCCATGCAGAACTTAATCCGAGGCGGAAAACACAGAGGAATCCCGTCTTTATGGGCTCTTTTCTCTCCGCGGGGGGAAGATGCCGTTGAGAGTTTAAAGTTGACCAAGTTGCGACGGCCGTGAAGCGGCTTTATTCCTCCAGATGAGAACCGGGGAAAAAAAAAAAAATGTTTCCCCCCCCCACCCGCCTCTTCTCCCCGAGATGCTCGTTAGTTAAAGGCAACCGTTCTAACACGTAGTAGACGGGCCGACTAACGGAGGGTGGAGCCAGCAGCAAGTTCAGTCAAGTCTCTGAATTCATACTTGGAAATAAAACCCACACAGCTCCGTCATCTGAGTGCATCCTCCTGTTCCGCAGGCGGCGGACACGTCATCCTCTGTATGCATGGGCCTCGAAATACATCGAAATAGCCTATAATTAGAATACGATTAATAGCCAGTTATAACTGGCTATTAATCGTATTCCAATTATAGTCTTTTATTCAATACAATCCTCTCACAAGTTCACAAACAACTTTTTAATATATATATATATATAGCACATTACCCAAGTGCACATATTACGTCGTGTATTGTCTTACAATGGAACTGCAGAATGTCACTTGAATAAAGAAAACACACTTTTATTTAACTGCAATTAAGCTACACAGTCAATGACAAATGGAATGTGCAAATTGGACAATGTTAGTATTTAGATTGTTTTCATTCTCTATCACATCTCCCTCGTAAAGAGAAAATCCTCAGGTTTTCTATCTGCTTATTTGTGTCTAATATGTTTTTTTCTTCTCCAGATGTCAGTAAACTAATTACACATTCTGAAAAGCACATTTGCTCCTCCCCCCTTATCGAAAAATTGAAAACTGTCTCCCTTTACAGATTAATGTTCTAACAGCCCCCAAGCATCAAACTCGTTCTGCACAGTGAAGACAAACCATCAAATTAATTTACAACATGCAAAACACATTCTGGAGGGAATGGGATCCCAATGTAACTAAGAATTAACAAAAACAATACTAGGAAAATGTGTAATTTCTGATTTTCTTTGCAGCATATGATGCTATTTTTTTTATTTTTATTACTATTGTATTGTCTTACTCTTTTGCTCTAAAATATGCACAGAATGCCAAACTGTATGAAAACTGAACATTTATATATGAATATAATATATAATAATAATAATAAAATAACATACAATACAATACAATATAATATAATATTATATTATATAATATAATATAATATAATATAATAAAATAAAATAAAATAAAATAAAATAAAATAAAATAAAATAAAATAAAATAAAATAAAATATAATTATGTATTGTGCGTTGCCACATCCAGGCCACTAGAGGTCCCTGTCATCAGACAGTGAGAGGAGACTACAGTTCCTCCTCCTGACCAGCAGCCAGCAGTAAAGCCACTTTCCTGTTGGATTCCGGTAATACAGTAGTTGCTTCCAGACAAAGAATGTAATAATTAAACAAACGCTGTACATGTGATATTCCTGATAATTCATCAAGCATTATTTGCGTCGCAACACAATTGCATGTCGCCTCGTTGAAGCGGCCGACGCGTGAGGAATAAATGAAGACGTTGTGATGAGCCGGAATGTTTTAATTTATAGTATTAAAAAAAAAGGTAAATATAAGATATGGTAATGAACCCGCCGCTTTGTTCTTGCGCCTGATGAACTGCGCTGTCCGCCTGCAGACAGATGTGATGGACTCAAAGCTGTCCGTGGTGGCTTGATTGTAGTTGGAGCTCAATGTAAAAGTTGCACGTTCAAGTCACTTATCCAGCTGTGTTGTTTATGTGAGCGCGAGAGGTTATGGAGAGGTCGGCTCTCTCGTATTTTAATTCTTTGGCACCGTTTTAATTCAACGTCGCTGATTTATTATAAAGTTGCAATGATTAATCGATCGTGCAATATTTGACAGAAAATGTACCGACCAAAATCAACTTTTTTCATGCTCGAATAATCAGTTTAGTTGTTTTGCCAAATGAAAGGCATTTTTTGCTGGTTCCAGCCTCCCAAATATAAGAACGCGAGGCTTTTCTTCATCATGACATGATAGTTAACTCGATCTCTTTGTATTTTGATCTGTTGGCTGGACATACAATCATACAAGTATGGCAAGTTTATTTAGGATCAGCTGGATTGTGAGAGGCTGCTCACTAAACAGACAATTTGTAGTTCTGCTGGAAATTTAAAGATGGTGAACCAAACTGAAGAAAAAGCTACATGAAAGCATTTCTGGTGTAATGGGAAAAGTGAGTCAGTTGAATCACAAATCTTAATTCCTTCATTGTATGAATAATCTCTCTCGTTGGCATCGAAATGTTAAACCTTGATTAGGTGATTTAACTTTTGTCAGCCTTAACAACTGCTTCACACTAATCCATCAATGGCTGAGCGCTGTAGACACTTAACTCCCCTCTCCTCCCCTCCCCCCCCCCCCTCTCTCCTCCAGGTTTACATCATGTCCGACCCGGTTCAGACCACCTCCGACAGTCTTTGTAAACTGGTCCGCTGGGCTCACAGCCACGGGACCATCTGCAGCCTCATCCCCGGCCTGCAGCAGCTCACCTGTGGATCCCACGCTCATGTGCTGACACCGGAACCCGGTCTCCACGGTAGCAGTGTCCCTGTCGCTGTGTGGGGGTGTGCCGCTGGACACTCCTACCACTGGCCCCTCAGTGACCATGGCGACGGCTGCAGAGGCTCGGCAAATACCAGCCAAGGCCCGGAAAGGTTTGTCGGAGGGCGCCGGTCCAATAAGGTAAAGCCGAGATTGTAGGTACTTTGTCTGTGTTCTTGTCTTTATTTCAGATATCCAGTCCAACTTTAATACTTCAATTATTCAAATGAAGTTTCTATGGTGCGATCCAAATGTTCAACCGCATATAGATTTCTGTATAGAAATACACAATTCATACAATGGTAATAACACGATGCTCATACCCTCGCAGCCACAAAGGTCCAATTTAGACTGGCTTATTAAAGCTGCACCGGTTGGAGCATCTAAACGAGGCAGTGATTGGTCTTTGATTCTAGTTTCTGCATCGTCCACCAGAAATCAGTTTCTGAATACATTTGTATTGCAAAACGGACCATTCAGTTGCAGAAATAATATGATTGATTCAGTTTTTATTTGCCGTCTACTCGAGTGTCTTTTTTTTTTTTTAAAC
Source organism: Ophiodon elongatus (assembly GCA_016806645.1). NCBI lineage: Eukaryota > Metazoa > Chordata > Actinopteri > Perciformes > Hexagrammidae > Ophiodon > Ophiodon elongatus. The sequence goes on along the minus strand of JACSYO010001218.1, from coordinate 1,807,513 downwards.
TACCAGTAAGAGCCGCACTTTTTGAAATCCTGAACACACACAGGCTTTAAAGGGGCGCTCTAGTGATTTAGTACACAAAGTTTGGGGGGGCTTGCAATTATTTTTTTAAAAGAATGGTTAAAATCGATGCAGTAGAGGCCCAGAGATCCCGACTTTATTCCGGTTTAGTACAGATGAAGTTCCAAAAACACCGGATCCTACAATTCCCATATTGCAAATCGATTTGCATCTTTTGTTAACCGCCCCATGCCTAGTTAATGCCCACGTCTGCCATGTCCCAGTTTTTAATGCAGGCTTTCTGTCAAAAAAGATGGCCCTGATGACATCATCAGGGTTACCTTCTTGACTTTAGAAAGCTCATCCCAAGCCACAGAAGACATTCTACAGCTGTTCTTGGTGGAGGTCGTGTTAGTTAAATGTCACATGGAGATTCAGCCCTTAACTTTGATTCCTCATCTATTTTCTCTCTTTACTACCTTCCAGGTGACAGCGAGGGCGTCGCGTGACCTCTGCTATAGCGAAGCAGCATCCGAGGGGGAGGAGTTCAGCAGCCGGCTGTTTGACATCGCTGGGTGTGATTCGTCAGCCACGGACGAAGACGGCGACTACGAGCCCCGCCCATCCAGGAAAAGAGGCGGGGCACCAGGAAGGGCAGTAGCCAGGAAGAAGGTCAAGCAAGAAGCAACCTCGGCGGACGACCAAGACACGGCGAGCACGGGGCCGGCAGTGACGGACGCTCTCTATGTGTCGCAGGCTTGTCGGGCCCCGAACACACACTCTCAAATCACACACACACTGTTGCCCAAGAAGGCCCTCCCACGGGGCCCTCAACCACCGCATGGACAGGATCTGAAGTGGGAGAGGTTAGAGGACCCGGAGATGGAGCCGCTAGGAGGAGGCAGCTGCACGACAGGGACCACGGAGCGGGCCGAGAGACGCAGCTCCGCCACAGAGACCACAGAGAAGGCTGCAGGTACGGCTCGGTTGTGAGGCTTGAAAAGACGGACAGAGCCTACGGGGTTTTGATTGGACTTCTTTTGGGTGTCAGTAGGAGGTAAATTAATAGTCCCAATAGTGGCCCCTCTGAAAGAGAAGCGAGACTCATGGGAATGTTTCTCTGTGCCAGAAGGAAAAGCAAATGTTATAATGTGGCATTTGACTGCACTGTGTCATTGGGCAATAAAGTCCATAATTACCTGTCAGCATATTGTAAGTCAAGTGGTCGGAGGAAAAACTAGACTCCCGCATCTCCACTTGGCTCAGAAAATCTAGCCCGTGTCGGGAGACTTTGGCCAATCACAGGTCATGTGTTTTAGGGATGGAGAGAAAATGTTGAGAAAATGAAATACAATATGCTGAAAGTTGTTTTTGCATGTTTGCCCAATAAGAACAAAAAAAAAAAAAAAAAAAAACTGCCTACCCCAGCTTTAGTTGGAAATAAGTTAAGAACATATTATTATTGTGAAAACACTGTCTTGTTTTATAATACAAAACAATACGTAAAAAAAGAGTTTCTTACCAAATGTTTACGCGCGCTTGTATCCAACTGTCTGACTTCCTGTTTCTGACTGAGGGCGTTTCTTTGCGTCTTGGCGCGTGAATCTGCAGCGGAGCAGCATGAGCTGGAGGAGCTGCAGGTGTTACTTTGTGCGGAGCGCAGCCGCAACCAGCAGATGACGGAGATCATCTCGGGCCTGAAGCAGGACAAAGAGCTGCTGCAGCACGAACTCACCAAGAAGGCGGAGCTCATCTGCGACTTCCTGCAAGACAAACTGCGGCCAGGTAGAGTTCGGTTTGAAAACACACCGGGTGGTGCAATTCAACGGCAGTTGAAGAGTTTGTCGGCACTTTTAGATAAGATAACATTTGTTTGTGTGTGGAAAATTTCCATTAAAACTTCCTCACATAATAGTGATGAACAGATTAATAAAGTAAAAATGCACACCGTAAGACAAATATTACTGATGATAACTGTAGCAGTAAAAGAAGTAAAATAAATAAATTGGTAAACATCGACAATCAAATCAAAATGAAAACAAAGTAAAGCTGAAAACGCCATTGAAAAAATACTATTGATTTTAACTATAATACTGTATCAAATGTTTATTTTGCCGCACTGTATGACTTTTTTTTATTGGTATCTTCGCCAAATTCAGAGTTGTCATTTTTTTTTTTTTTACTTCGGATACTAGAGAAGAGGTGGCCTTGTTGCTCTAATCCGATGGAACCGGGAAGCTCACACATGGCCTGTCCCGACGACGTGGTGGGGGTCGATTCCCCGACACTCTTTGACTCGTTTGAGGAGATGGAGCTCCACCCTCTGGACCGCCACCGGACCCCGAAGAGCAAGAAGAGCCGGGACGGAGAAAACACCCGCGTTCGGAGTAAGGACACGACACAACGAGGGGAGGGGGGGGGGGCAATAACCACCGATGGGCTACCGCTGTCATAGCGTGGTTATAAGCATCCATAGAGTAGAAGGAATTGTTGATACTAAATACCTTTTCCACATGTACTGACGTGTCTCTCTTGCGGTCCCTCTCCTTCTCCAGTGAAAAACGTGGTGGGCGTGATCGCGCGCTACATGGCGGCCCTCCAGGAGTTCCGCCGCAGCGTTTCCATGAAGGTGGCCTTCGACCGGGTCGGTGTGGACCGCAACACAATTTCCCGCACGGCGGCCATAGCCGAGCTCAGCCTGGCGGCCCCCGAGGTGTTTCACGCGCTGGCACCGTGGGACGAGAAGGAGGAGACGCTGGCACACTACGCCCACCGCTGCCGACAGGCCATGGACGACAACACCAAGGCCAAGATCAAAACCATGAAGGCCAAAGGAGAACTGCTGCCCATCGTGTCAAAGTGACGGACCGCACCGACTGGATCAGGAGACGGTGCATTCCGCTTGTAGGCCTACGTATAAAAAAAAAAAAATGGACGCCCACCCTCGGACGCTTTCATTTTACTGTTAGATACTGCACCACCCGAGTCTGTGGTCCTCACCGTATTCCAGGAACTATAATCGCAAGGTTGTTGTGATTCTCCTTTTCACAATCCTGTGTACTTCTAATCAGTGTGTGGCTGCGTTACATGTCGTGCCTCCTTTCTTCCTCCTGTCCCATGGATCCCTCCTGGTAAGGTTTTAAAGGCGGAAGGAATAAGCTCTTGTTCTTAGATTCTCTGGGACATGTCGCCTCAGACTGCAGATTCATTGCAGCTCTGAATGCATTATTAACAAGTTTTCCGACATTTGAGAAAAGACAAACAATAACTAGAGACCGCGATGCGATGGGATCACACCCCAGACGCAACACCAAATTGGACCTGGGGCCTACTTCTGGCTCCTTGTTCGGACCACACACACACACACACACACACACACACACACACACACACACACACACACACACACACACACCATCAAACTTGGCCTTCACTTTGATCTCAACTACACACGTGTAAAGTCTCGTGACTGCATCTTGCACACGGCTGCAACGCTATCGAGGTGTAAAGAAATCTGAAAACAGACGGTACTCAAAACCACTGCAGTCGGTGTTCTCCAGGACATTATTTTGCCACGACGACACACAAGACAGACTCGCAAGGTGAAGACGACACCAGCTTCGCCGTGGCGGCTGGTAAAAATATAGATATACAACGAGAAACTGGTTTATTACCGTGCTGGTCAAACTCAAACCCTTTATGATGAAATGGCTCGACTTTTGATGTTCCAGTAAATAGTTTTGATTAATAAGGAGACTTTTAAGTATTGGAGGTTCGGTGACTCAATCATGGGTTTTTTATGCATGTTGCATGGGTTGTTTCGTGGTCTTCCTAAGAGTTTTACAATAAATCCGCTAAAAAACAGTGAGCGTTATGAAGTTAAGTATTTTGTTTTTTAGAAAGGATAAAAACTTCAGCGAGTAAAAAAAACATCAGGACTACTGTTAAATCCTATAATGTGAACACAGCTATGGACCACGCATATGCTTCTAACCCCTCTTTTTATACTTGCAAAAATAAAAACTGAAATTCAATATATATATATTTATATATATACAATTGAATGTAACAATTTTATTGTCCAAATATTGACACAAATCCATTTATGTAAAAACCCTGACCAAATGTGCATTTGATGGATCGGTGCTGTGAAAGGCAACAGAGCAGAATAGCATTTACAGAATATGTCTGTGATTTTGTCTTTGTCCCCCTGCACAACTTCACAGGATGTTTCACAGCTGTCTGGAACCTTCTTCCGACTTTTCTGAGAGCTTTCCTAAATTCAGCAGCTTGCTTGTTGGTCTGGAAAATGTAAAAAAAAAAAAAAGAAAAGAAAAAAAAGAAAAGAAAAGAAAAGAAAAAAAGACCGATTCACACTCCCCTGAGATCGTTTACGACACGTCAAACAACTGTCCATTAATCGGAGACTTAAAAGCGGGTGAGTGGGAGACACGTGGGTCTGGTGTGAGCTTGTGTGTTGTTTGAATGCTTTGTGTCACACCGGGCAGCAGGAGGACGACGACGAAAGGTAAAAAGGTCAAGACTCGGGCTCCAGGCGTGGAATGACGGGGAGGATGAGGTTCCCGAACGAGGAGTCCTGAGTGATGAAGAAGCCCGATGAGTGTGTGTGTGCATGCTGCAAGAGAAGACACAGTTATGGCAAAGGTCTGTGTTAATACCAACCAAGTTCACAGTTTTTATAATGCTATTAATTAAAGCACAGTTCACCAATAGAGGTGCCGGTAGCTTGATTTTGTCACCTTTGGACGGAGCTAGGCTAGATGTCGCCCTCATTTCCAGTGTTTATGCTAAGCTAAGCTAACCACCCTGTAGTCTGTGTGTTTGGCAAACATGATTTCCGAGACTTTTACGCCACATTAAAGCGTATCGCAGTGTTTGAGGTTTGATGCACCAACAACCGTGCAGTGACTATCAGGCCTCTTTATACTTCTGTGAGATGTTTCTTGTCTCTCTATGATTTTCACACCTCTATTCAAGCCATTGAGCTGGTATTCAAAAATGACTCGGTACAGGTGTCCTCCGAAATGCTTCCTGCATCGGTCAGAAACCGCAGAATTAACTCTCGAAAATCAGTCTGAAAAATCATGACGCCAAACACAGGAAGTCAGCGACACTGAATGAAACCCTAACTGGATATTTACTGAACAACTATATGTACAACTATTATTTGAATAAGACAACACAAGACATAGGATGAGCAACTGAAGTATTGATAGTTCGTAGTAAAACTCGTGTAAAATGACATGAAGATGTGATTTGTGTTTGACTGTCCCACCTGCAGGGCAGCTTTCTGCTGGGCAGCGATGTGTTGCTGTTCTGCGTTGTCCCTGAACTCCTTCAGACTCGGTCTGGATAGCGAGATGCTAGAAGAGGAGATGGAGGAGAGGGGGAAAATATATATTTTTAAAATGTAATATCGATATATACTATGGATACAATGCTCAACTCCTCCATAAAAAGGACGGAGACTCCCGTCACCCTCCATGGCTGGATACTATCCCTACCTCGCTCCAGGAGCGCTCAAAAGCCGTCTCCTCTCCTTCTCCAGCTCGGCCAGGATCGCCACCCGTGTCTTGTTTGGGAAGGCTGGATGGAGAAAAAAGAAAGAGACAAAAACAGTAAGGGGAGACAGAGGGATGGAGCAATGCATCAGCTAACGTTATGCAGCTAAACACAGGCAACTTTTTGAGTAACACAAATAAATAAATAAATATGTATTTATTGTCTTCTATGAAGTGACAGTAGATGAGTAAAGCTGAGCACAGGTGGATCATTTCCAGACTTCTAAACATATAGACTTTCTTTCAGCTTTTATGTTGGAGGAAAACTAATGTCCAGAAGCTGAAAGACAATTAAAGCCAGGTATTTGTCTTAAAGGGGAACCAGAGAGCACAATGTTTCCGGGGGGCAGAATTCGCAGCTACGCCCCTGGAGTTACAGCGCGACACAGACAAAGACCTCAATGTTAAAAACGTTTGTCCCGAAACAAACTAATAAAGAGGTATCACTCTGTTCTATTTCCGGTAATCAAAAACGGCACGAAAGACTAGTATACAGGCATGACAAAAGTATATATACCTAAAAATAACTTAAATTGATCAATACATCATATGAACCCCACTTTTTTTTAGTCCAATATATGCACATTGGAATTGAAGTATAAATCCCAAAATGAAAGCACAAATAACTAATTGCACAAATTATCCAACATTTCACACCTGACAATTACATGCTTTTAAATTATCAATACATTTGAGCATGAATGTTCAATCGTCCCTTTGGGAACCATAGTCTGATAATTAAAAAGTCTTGATTTAAGGTCCAGTTCCTAGCATTTTATTTCCTGGGCTTTTAACCACACCTCACGGTCTTCATAGGCGGTTTGCTCAGTTGTTTTGGAGATGGTTTTGAGACAATGACATGTGTTAATTTGTGTTTCTATTTAATTCATACAGTCAGTAGTCAACAGTTTGTTTACATGATGTTTCTTGCACTTTACGTGGTACTGCGTGACGTCACAAGCTTAAAATGAGCTGGGTTAACGGTTTCGAATAACAGTTCACCGATCTTGCCAATAGACGATCTTTAGAATTCCATTCGTTGCCCGTTGCCACGTGACGAGCGTGTTTACATCCGGGTTCGTGTAGATTAACTTCCGGAGCTGCGCAATGGGAGTCAGCTGACAGTAGTAACCAACCAGCGGGTGTAACACATCAACTGAAGAGACGCTGAACGGAGAGAAAAAAACCTTCCTCTCGTTATACTTTCCGTACCAACGGCGGAGAACCGGACAGCCGTCGTCCCCAGATCCCCGGCCACTTCTTCCCGCCTCCCTCAGGATGAGTGTCGGCGCTCCGAGAGGCCTGGCCAGCTCGGGGCAGAAGCCCATCGCGGAGATCCTCCACCCGCTGTCCGCCGCCGAGGAGCCGCTCTCCGTCACCGTCACCGGCGGAGGGGACAAGGTAGGGACCGCTGGGGCTGATCTGGGACCAGTTTGGGACTGATGGAGAGAGGAGGACGGCTCACCAAACTACACTGTGTACACCAACCTGTTCCAGTACTTGTGGCTAAACCCATTAAATAAGTAGTAGCGAAGTGATGGAAGTTTAGCGGAGGAAACAGGATACACATTAACCATTATTTCTATTTGCTTTTAAGCCTGTCTGCCCCTGACATGTTTCATGTCTCATAAACCAAAATCAGTGTCTTAGCCAGCTCACGTTATACCTCGTCAAAGGACTTACGTTTTATTACTGCACGTCAATAAAAACAAACAAGCACAGAGAGGAATAATAAGAGGGGATGAGCTCACCGATGGTTACTGTGTTCAGACCTTTAAACTGTGTGATGTGTTTACACGTGTTGCGTTATACTCACTCCTGTTTACACATAGTTTTGGTTAGAAAACAGATTTCTCTCGTTCCACTTAGTAGAAAAGGGAGCTGACATCTGGACGCAAGGACTTACCAACAAAACAACAACAAAACAAGCTTTG
>JACSYO010001218.1:1767500-1795000 GCA_016806645.1 Ophiodon elongatus | reverse complement strand
CTCTGCTTCCTTTTGTGTGTTGATCTGCCATCAGTCACACATTTAGTCTCTAAGTAGCTGAGACAAAAGACAAGACTTTATTGATCCCGGTGGGGAAATAATGTTGTTGCAGCAGTAAGATAATTGGATTCAGAAAAAGAAAGTGGAGCATAAGCGTACTAGAATCATACGCAATGTAAAATGGGTGATAATAAAATACTAATGGTAATAAAACAATAAAAGCAGCTGTGGGCTTCTTTTTTTAAACACGCATGTGACAATTTCAGCACATTAATTGTAGGAAGAGAATGGCATATTAACATCTGTGGGTTAGATTATTATTTAAGATTGTGAATATTTAACCATGGATCCCAAAATTGGGTAATTTCTGTGTTTTTTTTTTTTTAAAAAAAAATTTGCATCCGCATGCAAAACAAGTTTTATTGCTCCACATGTGCCGCTTCATACCGATGTAACTTGAGTCTCGGCATCCTGTCGTCGCCGTGTGTCTGCAGGACCTGAACAAGCGTCAGGGTCTGGCCCTGCTGACCAAGGTGGGCGAGTCGGTGAAGCACGCGGCCGGAGGCTACAAGCTGCGGGCGCGGCCCGCCGAGTTCTGCGCCATGGGAGAGTACCTGGACACCTTCAACCAGAAACTGGGAACCATCGACCGCATCGCTCAGAGGATCCTCAAAGAGCAGTCGGGTACCAGAACCATCCTAATAAGATTACCCGTGTCACCTGGAGGTCGCTGGTTGATTTAGTTTAGGGCCTTTTTGGCGCCGTTGGACGCCAAAGTTTCTTGGAACTTGGAAAGGGACCGTTGTTGCATATCATACCCTCCGTGCTGAGTCATCCTTTTAAATGTTATTGAGGGACAAGCGGGCTTGAAAATGCTTATAAACCAGTTAATTGATTGATTGTAATTTTGCAGTAAAGAGAGGGATTAATAAAAAAAAAAAAAAAAAAGTTCTACTAAATGAGAAGTATTCCACCAAAATAGTACTAAAAATGGCGAATAAATGAGCAACCTAAAGCAATCAATAAATGGATAAATTAAAACTAGATTATTAATACAAAAAAAGCAACAAGACTTTAATCTTCCATTTACCAATTATCTTATCATTTCCAGAGAGCCTCATTGTGGCTTTACATTCTGTATAAGCCCTGTGTTGGAACGAGCACTTTCTGGAACTGAACTGAAGCCACTTCTTCATAATTTTGTGTATTTTAGGCACCAGGAAGCGACATTTTGAAACTGTTGCATGTGCTGCTTGCAAATGAGCTCAAGTAGTGCTACTACTCTACTACTTCTCTCAGTAGGCCTACATACTGGCAGCTATATGTATCTGCTGAGTTACATTGTGCTTGTGGTTAGCTGACGTCACGCAATCACCCCGGTGGCTAAAACTAGCCTGTGTGAATTCATCTGCTGTATTGATTCAGTGCTGTAGTGTTTGGTTAGAGGAAGAACCCACAGACCTTTGGCATCGTGGGTGCATGGTTGATAAGTGCAGGCGTAACTCATGCATGACATGTGATCTTGTAAATACCTGACATCTGCCGTGTGAAACGCTCGATGTCACCATCTGTTCGGGGGTTTAGATGTGATGCAGTCCGTAGACGAACAAATATGCAGCCTTGTTTCCACATTATTCCAGGAGATAAGATGGAAACTCGGGGAACTGTAGATAAAGAAGATCTATGAGCTGACGCAGAGTGTTTATAAAAAAAAAAAAAAAAGAAGAAAGAAGAAAGAAGCAAATGGCGTGCGTGCTTCACTTAGCAGCCCGGTGTTTAGCGATCATCATCTCTCATGTGTAATTTAGCAATCCAGATTTTTCCATGGAACATGCCAATCTCTCCATATCGCCTGTGAGGAAATAGAGGAAGTTTTGCTTTTATTGGTCTTCTAGTCCATCAGTGTAATAAAGTATTAGATGCTCAGCCTTCAAATCTAGACACCAACTATCCTCAGGTCATTAAGTCTGAAAAAGGCAGAAGAAATTGAACGGTGTAAAGGAAATAAGAGCATAACTCTTCTTTATTTCCTGTTTACTTGTCTAACCACCTTTTTTTTTCTTCTTCTTCTTCTTCTTCTTCTTTTTAAACCCCACTAGAGTACCTGACGGAGCTTCGCGAGTACGGCACCGTGTACTCCAGCTGGGTGGGATCAGAAGACGAGCTGCGGCGCCCCCTGGAGGGCGTGGGCGGCTGCGTGACGACGTGCTGCGGAGCGCTGGAGGACCTGGGGGAGAGCATGAGCCAGGACTTCCTGCCCGTGCTGCGAGAGTACGTCCTCTACATAGAGTCCATGAAGGTGAGGGGGACGAGGGATGTCGCACAGGGCGGCCATTTTTGTTTTGTTTTGTTTTGTTGGTGTTCTAAAGAGCTGGATGCAGTACAGCGATTCAACCTTGCTGTCAATTAGCCCTTGTGGCCAGCAGTTGGTACACGACCCAGAACCCAGATGTAAATAAAACAGAATGCAATCATTTTCAAAACCTCTTTTTAAATGTATTCAATTGAAAATTGAAAACAAAAATCACCGTCATTGATTTTTTTTTTTTCTTTTTTTTTTTGTAAATATGTAGGTATTCTAAATTTGATGCCGCCAACACGTCTCAAAAAAAAGTTGTTACAAGCAAGAATTGGAAATAATTTTTCTTTTTAAAACTCGGTTCCCAAACGCCGACTGAGTTTTGTTCAAGCTAAGTTCCAGCTATGAGCAGCTGCTCTGTTTCTTTGATTTGAGAACGGTGTGCAGTGGATGTTTTTGTGGTTGATTACAGAGCGTTTTGAGGAAGCGAGACCAGAGCCAGGCGGAGTACGAGGGCCGACTAGAAGCAGCCGTATTACGCAAACAGGAGGACAGAACGCCAGTAAGCCTCCTCCTCCCTCTCATCCGAATCCGGAGCTCCTATCACACACACGGAGGCCTTCCACTAGATGTGTTCACTGTTCCCATTCTCAGGAGTGTCTGTAGTTCACAGAGTTCACTCCACAATACTACTTTCTGTGATGAGTATAGTATTAAACTGGAAAATGTAAAAAAAAAAAAAAAAAAAAAAAAATCTCTTTTTAAAAATACGAGCTTTTAGCGCTTATTGAATCAGCTGGATATCTTTGGTGTGGTAACTCCACAAAGAAAGATTCTCCGGAGTTTAGAACTGGTCAAAGTCTTCTGTCACGTTCACATATCTCTAACACAACCCCCCCCCCCATCCCCCCTTCCCAAAACCCCCGCACCACCTAGACCACCTGGTTGTAGCCTGCGAGCCGTAGTTTTGTGTGATGCTCCCTGAACGCCCCCTGTAGCTGTAGCGGTCTCTGTTTCGCCGTAGATGCCGGTTGAGGTGGAGAAGTGCCAGGACAAAGTGGAGTGTTTCAACGCTGACCTGAAGGCCGACTGGGAGCGCTGGCAGAGCAACAAGAGACAAGACTTCAAACAGCTTCTCACCGGCATGGCCGACAAAAACATCAACCACTATGAAAAGGTACGCGGGCTGCAGCACCCTCATGACTGAAAAGCACTGCGGACGCTTTGGACTTTAAATCTCTGTGGGAAGACGTAATAGTCTTGTAATCATTGAGCCAAACACTTTTATACTGTAGTTCAAACAGATCATATTTTCTTTTCTCTCTCTCTCTCTCTCTCTCTCTCTCCCTCGACAGCTCTGTTTTGACGTTTTGTCATCGGAGCTGGGCCAAAGCGTAGACCTCTAACAGCGGTATTTTCCCCGAGCCGACAAATTATGTCAAAAGTGATGCTGGTTTGCATGTTTCCCACCACAACACAACAAAACAGACAAAGTGTCAGCGGAGAAGATGGTGAAATATTTTTGTTATTCACATCCAGAAATATCCGATCTAGGAAAATGTGCTCAGCGCTACGGAAGCAATTCAGTAGGTACTTTAAAAAGTGAAGTATTGATACGGAACCCATGTCACAGGGGGTCAGATAACTATATTTCAGATGTCGGGTCGATGGTAAGCACCCTTCACATAAGAAAACAGTTCAATAATCTATCAATCAAATCAAAGCGGAAGACAGGAACGCCTTCTGCTCTGATTGGCTCATGGGGTACACTCAATTCTACGACTACTTGTCTCCCGTCTCAGTGCACAGCTGCTTCTGGCTGTGAGTTCTAACCGTACGTTTACTCCCCGCCGCCGGCAGACCACTTTGCCGAGAGGAGAGGAGACAGGAGTAGTCTGCCAGTGGGATGCCGGATGCGGCTCCGGGGGCGACCTGTCAATCATGACGTAGCCACGCTCTAAAGTATATCCTGCTTCATGGTCTATTTTACTTGGTCAATAGTTATTTTGTGTGGGCAACGTGATGACATTCATTAAATTATTAGCATCAATTGATGTTGTCTTGCTTGCCAGACGCTAGCCAGCTTTGCTAAGATTGATTTGGTACAAAGTACCGAAGTACTCATGTTAATGTACCGCGTGTTTCATCAAAGTCACAAATAATGGTGAAGTGATTTCAGAACATTCGCCTCTTTTTATTGCCGTGAACATACTAATCCTGAGTCCTCTTTGTCCGAGACCGAGACAGGAACGTGTAAAACTACGGTCGTTTTCCGGGGGACGAGACCAGGACCTTAAAAAAAAAAAAAAAAAAAAAAGAAAAAGAAAAGTGGTCTTGAGACCGAGACGGCTCTCGAGTACAACACTGACGGTCACTGTTTACCAAACCGAGCTTTGTTTAGTTCCGCGCGAACGAACGAAACACAAAAAGCCACTTGTCTGTCGCCGGGTGGTGATGGAGGCAACGACCGCCGTGGAAATGACTCCGTTACTCTGATGTGCGTCTTGGTTCTACGGGTCGCTCTCGGCTACTTGTCAAATTAACTCTCCGAGGTTCAAAGGTTTGGAGAGCCCTGACCTAATGATAGACAAGATAGATAAATACTTTATTAATCCCGCAAGGGGACATTTTTTCGGTACAGCAGCATTTTTACATAAGAAAAGAACAATATATACAAAAATAGAATAAAAGAAAAAGAAGAAGAAGAAGAAAATAAAAAAAAATGCACAATATATACAAAAATAGAATAGAATAATAATATTAAATTAAATGAACTTGTGTCGTAAGCAGATCCAACAGAGCTCTGTCTGAGCTGGAAAGAGCCGTCTGCTGTTGACCTTCTGTGTATCCGCAGTAGAGCCACTGAACACGAAGGCTCTTTTAGTAAAAAAAACAAAACGTCCTGTTCTCACTGACACTGTTGCACACATTCACACCTGAGAGTTGCCCAGGACAACAACAGTCTGAAGCAACAAACAGTCCACTGCATCTCTCAAGGGCACCGAAAGTGGTGGCAGCAAGGGAGGAGCAGGGGCTACATTTCCAGTTCCACTCCCACGTTCATCTCCCCACCACAAAACCAGATCAAACTGTCGACCTTGAAACACCTTTAAAAAAAAAAAAAAAAAAAAAAAAGGATAAATACTGTATTTACATGCAACAGGTTAAATATGTATTTGTATCACTGCATCTACCTTTTTTTTTCTTCCCCTTCCATCTCATTTCTTCACTCCTCTGACTGTCTTCCTCCGTCTCCACCCTCTGCAGTGCCAAGCAGCGTGGGAGTCCCTCATAACTGTCCTCCAGGACAAACAGACTGAAGACAAAACGAGCGACACGAACTGAAACATCTCCTCATGACGTTGGTCTCTCTCTCTCTCTGTCTGTGTGTGTGTCTCTCTCTCTCTCTCTCTCTCTCTCTCTCTCTCTCTCTCTCTCTCTCTCTCTCTCGCTGTATAACACACACTCTCATGCCAAGGAAAAGGAACAACCAGGCAGCAGGTTTGAACTGCTGGACTTTGCCCCTGTTCTCCAGTGAGATGATTGTACAGAGGGGAGTCGTCTCTCTCTCTCTCGGAGATTTGACCTGCAAAGTAGGTAACAACCAGTGGTACATTCTTGGACATCTGAGAGACCGGCTCTGTACAGACATTTTTCCTTTTTCTACTTCATATTTCCAATTCCAGTCGGTTGCCAATGCTACTGGTGTTTTCATTTAACCGCAGTCTCAGAGGGGCATGTTTTCTGTCTGTTGCTCTCCATGTTCGCATTGAGCCAAATGTGAAGGATAACTCTTCAGCGTCGAAGGAAAACCGATAAGACCACGGAATGTTGCGTGGGTGTGAAGTGTGAGGTGGTTTTCAGAGCATCCCCAAGATCATTTTTTGTTTTTTTTTTCCTGTCGGGATGTAAAACCCTTTTTAAAATGTAACACTGAAACAATACTCATGCAGTTCTCTTTCATCTCTTAAAGGCACCATATTGGCTGTAAATCCGAATCTAACATCTTCTACTTAATTTAAAGGATCATACCCGTTATTGTTTCAGCCCATAAACATCTCACATTTGCCTTTTTACTGGTGACCTTTTTTCCCAAGAGTTCGTAAATGTTATAGTTTTTCTTGTTTTCCCCCGCCAACCATTGTTATCTTGAAAATCATCTTGCCTGAAACTAACCGTGTCATCAAAACTTTTGAACTTGTGTTCAACCTCAAGTAGCGCAATGGGCGGAGAAAAAGCAGGTGTAGCAAGACATGTAAAAATTACTCAGTAAAAAAAAAACCAACAACTGATGAATGGACATGAAACAAAGCCAAAAGCAAAGTGTGGGTTTTCGCTTTTATCAGGGAAGTGATTTTGTTCTGGGTCATCGTGTGCTTTTGTTGTAGCAGCACCACCTAGTGGTTAAGATGAGAATCGATTTCATACTTTTGAAACCGGTGGCTTAACATTGTGCTACTTCTGTTGGTTTCTCATGATGAAAAGAAAACAATTGTCTGTCCCATTTATTTTTTTGTGTTTTGTTTTTGTTTTTTCGTTACTTTTTTGAGTCTCATGTCATTTTCTTGCAGTAATCTGCCTCGGTGACGCTCGCTCAAAGAACATTTCTAAAAAGAAACAAACGCTGCAATGGGAACATGTGGCATTTTTTTTGCACCACATTAACAAAATCTGTCTCTTGTTTTTAAAGAAGAGCGAGTGTGGATATGATCCGAAAACACTTCTTTTTAATTCCCTCTTTTTCTCCGTCCTCCTCCGTACTGCGAGCTCATTACACTCGGCCTAAAGCAGGGAAAGCCCCACCAGTGATGACCGGAGGGGGAGGAGGGGGGGGGGGGGGCAGACCTTCCCAGAACCACATTCACAAAGACTGATTCCAGCTTTTTTGTTCATTTCATTGCACTACAAAAACTTTATTTTTCCAACACGTGTAATGATCATATCTCGTTTTGATAAAGCGTTTCTTCACCGTAATTGGATGTCTTTTCAGGAAACAAGGTGCTGATTTTGAGTTTTCGGGTCATGGGCTCTTAAAGGGCCCCTGTGTTTTTAGTTGTTCCTTTTTTTTTTAAATGCCCTCTGGTCAGATTGTGTCTGAACGGTCCTCGCCCTCGTGTCTCGTCACTGAGCCGGCCCTCTGTGCACCACGGTGATGAGAAGTAACTGTGGCTGCTGGTAAACTGGATTTATTACGCTAGTCAGAGTTATATTTATCCCTCATAGTTTCCCCCTGAGTGTCAGAAGCACGAAGCAGATGCTGTTTCTTCTTACTACCAGAAGTCAGTGAGGTGACACATGAATATGTTTGTTTTTCTTATTTAGGCATTTTGAATGCAGCAGTACGATTGACGGAAGCTTTCTGAGTCTCTGTGGTCCAGTGCCGTCGCAGCGGGCAGTACTACGCAGGCACTGATGCTAAATTATGGTATTTCCCCCCCACACAATATTAAAATCCACTGCTAAGAGCCACAGCCAGAGGTCTTTTGAAACCAAAACAAAGCCTCTGTATCTTTCACATCCAATGTACAGGAAAAACCTCCATTTATATCCCCAAACTACTGCTTTAAGAGCTGTTTGTATTCTTATTTTCTACATTTTCCATCCTTTTTTTTATGTTCATTGTCCCAACTTATGTAAACACCACAGTTAAAGGTATTTTTTAAATGGTTCATCCAAACCTCAAAGACAGAGGCACTGTTATTGAATTAGCAACAGCAGGGATTCAGAAAAGTAATTCATCAGAGTTTTTGACCACTAGAAGCACTATGAAGCAGTGTTTTTTTGCGTTTGTATCTCAAGGAAACACACAAGACTAAGACTGAATGTGAACATAACTTTGTTTACAAAAAAAATATTCCACTGGGCAGCTTTAAAAACAGATTGTTTTATCAGACTTATCCGTTTAACCTTTTTAAAATATCTTTTTCTTATTAGACCACTGCACTATGGAACCCTATTAGAGATAAGACGGCAAGAGGTTTAATTTCCACATTTGTCATATTTCAATCAGTAACTAATGTTCACTGTAACCCAAATACATTTTAATATATTGACTTGATAAAGAGCAAAGGAAAAGTAAATGTAGCAAACCCGATACAAGTCTTAAAAATGCGACTTAGGTCACTCTTTCCTTTTTATTTAATTTTTTTTTATTTACGGTTTATAGCTGAGCAATGTGAATTGTGGCAGTGTTTTTCTTCTTACTTTTTTTTTTTTAAAGAGGCATTGGGCCATCTGTAGACTTTCCTGCTGAGGTGACCTGACCTGAGCTTGAGAAGGGATTTGAAATTTATTTTTGCTCTCATGACAATATACTGTATATTCAATATACCCAAATGTACAGCTAAATGATATGGTACAGCTGAGTCTATTTTTGTATAAAAGAAGCAGGTGATCATTGTTGGTTTTCCAATGAGTATTTGAAGATTACAGCAACACATGGAATTTAGAAGGTATTTTGGAGATGCATCTTGCATAAACAAAATATGAGGAATTAAACCGTTTATTTATTATAATTTTTTTTATACTCATTGGAACCCCAACAATAGTTCTCAAATACATGTACTTCTTCTCACTCATAGCCATTGTAAAATCCCCATCTCTTAACTGTGTGCCTGCTGATTTACTTTTGCACTATATATGTAGCTCCAACTCCAACAAAAAAAAAAAAAACTGAAAAAGCTTTCTTTCAGTTGCCAAATATGACACATAATAGTCTGGAGGCTTGACTTGGTTCTATAAAGTTAAGAAAGGCGTCGTCCGCAAAGCTGATTCAGGTTAACTCCCCAAACAGGGAACATTATGGCTGACACTGTACAAGCCTGTAAAAAAGGGAGTAAGAGCAGACTCATTTTTTTTGTTTTTCTTTTAATGTACAAATCAAATGTTTCGAAGCCAAAATGTCCCCGTCTTTTCTTCCTGTCTTAGATTCACACGTAATGAGAATCTGATCTGCAGCGCAAGATGAACCTGATCAATCAAACCTGTGTGAAAGGTTATAAGTCCGAGCAATTATGCACATGTAAATTTGGTTTGTCTTTTCTTAATTTCTGTCCCTCTCCCCAGTGTGTACTGTTTACGTTCAGCCCTTATTGTACATTTAGATGTTAATAACATCTTGTTGTAATTATAAATAAGCTTGTATATTGATGTCGTTTTGATGCAATTTATCTTTACCTCGAATGATTTTTTTGGATATATTGGACCAATAATAAAAAGAATGCGTTTGATACTTGTCTGCTCAGGTCTGTTTTCTTTCTTCTTTGTATTCAGCAATTTAAATGTTTTGTAACTGCACAAAAAGTGAGTCATTATTTGATGAAAATGCATAAAGTAATATTGATCTGGTGAATATTAACACTGGATGTTTTTTTTTTTTTTAACATGTTTTTAATACCTTTTTATGATCAGAATTTAAGTAAATTTCATAATACATCCAGTTAGTTTCATAGAAAAAAAAATAAAAAATCTCCCAAAACATAGCTCAGAAATGTTTATTAAAGAAAATACAAATTAATTGACTTCTTCAAAGCCTTACGCCAACATTTGTACCTATGTAATAACCTTTATTTTGACAGAAGCCCTTTTGTGTGCATGCTTTTTAAAGTGTGCATAAAGTTAAAATAATAATACAGGCTGCATTTTATTTCCTTCAAATCCCCTAGGAGTAAAGCAAAGGTCAGGACACGCAGTGGCATTAAGTCATATATATATATATATATATATATATACATATATATATACATACATACATACATACATACATACATACACACACACACTACCTCATATATTTCTATATATATAATCATATATATATGTATGTATATGACTAAATATATAAAGGTGATTTTGCATTTTATATATATATATATATATATATATATATATAAAAATGCTAAATCACCTGATCAAACAAAGACAAGTGGACACAATGATAACTGAAAATTTAAATTCATACTAAATTCATAATTCATACAAATTGTATTCCATCAGCCTTATCTTTATTTGCAAGGCTTTAGGACTAAAATCTCTCACATCCAATATGAAGTATATTTTTCTGTTCACAGCTTAACGTGATTCAGTTTGAACCGGCTCACAACAGGAAACTTATTTAAATGCTTCGTCATTTTCATTCTCCTTTAAGATATGCTGACACGGGTCTCTCCCTACGTCTGACACACTGACAAATCCACAGGATGTTGAAATCACCTCGGGTGTGTTGTTGAGGACACGACTTCGATTCTAACAAATTCCATCGATTGATGACGTTTGCCTGTATCTCTGAAGAAAGTTCAATCGTTTCGAAATTGTTGTCAAACTGGGCCAAACCTGCCGTCTGTCCGTCCTGTAGCGGGCAAAGCCTTTTGGGAACTTCTCTCTTGCATGGTCTAAAGTTTCAGCCAAACGGGAAGTGAGATTAAAATACTCTTCTCCTTTTTGTCCATGTCATGTCTCGGTTCCCGTCTGCCTCTACCACGGCGGGCAGCGAGGTCGGTGCCATCACACTACCTGAATCCTTGTGTACTTTTGCTTCTGACGGGATCTGCAGCCGACAATACTGGAGGGAGGAGAGAGGAAATACATGTCATTAATATATATACATTATATATATATATATATATATATGTATATATATATATATATATATATATACATTATATATATATATATATATATATAAGAAGATGAATCAGTGTGTTTTTAGGTCTTTTTTTTTTTATTCAAGGCTGAATCATACCAAGCTCACCGACACCAGTCATAGACCACGCAGAGACAGTAGATATTTTTTAAATACCCTTGATGTCTTTTAATTTGATCTTATCTTAATTGGGTATAGATACAGTTGATTGTGAATATAAAATGGGCTGTAAAGTAAAGAAAAACAATGTACGAGTAGGTTAAAAAAAAAAGTAAATGTAGTAAATATGAATACGTTTAAATGCGCTTCCTGTTTACCCCTGTTTCCAATCTTCATGCTGAGCTAAGCTAATTGACTCGTGGCTCCAACTTCATGCTCGATCAACAGAAATGGGATTGGTATCGACCTTCCTATTTAACTATTAGTTTACTTTCTTTTTTTTTTTTAAAGTACAAAACACTTGATTAAACTACAGAGTGCTTACAATGTAAATAGTGGTCCTAAATGTTGATCGTTAGACTAATCTCATTTTCATAGATTTAAAAAAAAAAAAAATATTCTGTTATTTTGTCTGTATTTTGAGGGAACTGAACAGAATGACGTGAGCCACACCGTACCTGATGGGTATCATTCCCAGCACTGTAATGATGCTGGAGAGCGTGAAGACGAAGCCCGGGAACCAGTCCAGGGTTCTCTGATAGATCTTAGTAAAGGCAGGGATGTACGCCAGGCCGGCAAGCTTCAGAGCAATCTGCAGATAGGTGAGAGTGGTGCCTGATGGGAAGCAGTACGCATAGGGCAAAGGGAAGGAGAAGTTAAAAAGGTATACTTTTGGGGGTAATACGCTAATTATCTGTTGTGCTTTTACAAACCTACACGCACGCACACACACACACACACGCACACACACAGGTTTCACACTCACCACATGAGGAAGCTGGAACCTGCTGTGAGAGCAGAGATCTGATAGTGGGCATCGGGATGAGGGCAAACAAGTTGAGTGAGCGAGCTGCGGAGAAATGAACACTGATTTACTATTCTACACCTACCCATCTCTCTTTGTATCATCTCAACCACGTCATCCGAACAATAAGCCTTTTGTTTTACTTTAACCTGAGACTAGAGAAACTATGATGGTTCATTTGGTTTCTGTCGACCACTCCTTGCTTTGAACACTGGTTCAATATCAAAGATATTTCATGAAACATTTCCTGTTGCTTTTGTTTTAGATTTGTTCCTGCTAAAACTGTACTCGTGACTTTTTTATGCCACGCTATACTTTGACTTTTTAATGACAATTTCATGACATACTATGCAATGACTTCTCGTCTCATTTTTAAAGAAATACTATATAATTAAAAATTGTAATGTTTAAAAAAAAAGAAATATATATATATATAATGGCTTTTCAGTGTTGGGTTTCTTTCACTATTTTAACTGGCAGAATAATTGATATTACTTGCAGTTCCATTTCAGTCAATCAAATGTTTTGACCTTCGAACGGCAGAGTAACTCAGTTTAATCCATTTAAGTAAAGTACTGTTTTATAAAAACCAGCGTAATTATTCCAGCATTTAGCCTGATGATATTATAATGGGACACATTTTAAGGAAGAGATGATATTGTATGTTTCTGTTGTATTCTGTTAAGTGAAGGTTTTGACATAAAACTGGAAGAAAACATCGCCTGAACTGCTTTTTTTTTGGGGGGGTTGGGGGGGGTAGAGTTCAAATGTCCATTATATATATATATATATATAAAATGCAAACTGTGCCTCGGTCAGAGATGCTTACCAAGGTAGAACATGTAGGTTGCCCTGACGAAGGACATGAAGTAAATCCCCGAGGCGAACGACATCATGCCGATCAGGATGAGCGTCACCTCGCTGACGCAGCGACGGAACACAATGACGCCAATGAAACTGGTGAGGAAAATCATGCAGCCGGCTGCATGACCGTAACCCACCTGGAGGAAGAGAGACCCAATGAAACAAGGTCAAGGATGTAAACAGAAAACAAGAAAGTGCAACAGTAAAAGAAAGAGGAAAAAGTCAAATTAAAAGTGACACAAGATGAAATCAATGTACACTAGACTCTCCATAAAAAACACACCATGTATATATATATATATATATATGAATCTACTGTATTTAGCTACTCACATTACAGTAAGTCCCATTTAAGTGAGCGATCAACACAGTCTGTGTAAGGGACACTAACAGTTTAGTGAAAAGAATTCTGCATTTTCCAGTCTATTTAAAGCGTGAAAGTTGATGGCAGCCATTAATTCTAACATTTTTTCAGCTGATTATATTCTATGCATCAAAATTCCAAATACAAGACCTAATTCAAACATGTCACCTGAGTGGCACTCCAGTTGAGTGGCTCTTTCAGCACAAAGACTTCCATTATCTGTACCGCTCCGCCCACTGCAGCGGTGTACAGAATGGCGGTTGCCACCAGCAGGACCACGTTCACTCTGTTTCTCCCAAGAGGGGTCGCCACGGCAACCTCACCGGGGGCAGCGGGAACGAGGAGGCTGGTGTCCTCTGTCTCTTGGCTGCATTCGTGTTTCACCTGAAATCGTTGGGGTGGGGATGGGGGGGGGGGGGCAAACACATTTAACATCTGCACGAGGCTGCATACTGCTCAGCTGTTGCATGTAAAGTGAACGTGTGGGCTATATTTGGGGATAAAAAAGCTGAAAATGGGGTTATGACGATATGACACTGATTTGCTTTTTGTTTTTTTAGTCTAAATGATTTAACAACTTTTTTTTCTTTTCTTCAAATGCACAGAGTTTAATGGAGTGAGTTAATTCCAAACGTTCTTTTTGTGGCTCTTCATTTCCACAGTATAGGCCACAACAGCCTTCATAAAAAACGTTGGCACACACTGTATAACCTGTCGGGCTTCATTCCTCATGACATACAAGGAAAAGGTGACACGGCGGCTACGGGCGGAGCCAGATATTGTTCTGCTCCGGGAACACAACAATCTAAAGTGAGGCCTCCGAATGCACGCTGACCTGCAGCAGGACGACGGTCTGCGCGAGGCAGAGCAGCTGCAGCAGGGCGCCCACGGCGATGAGGATGGTCCCGGTCCCGAGACTGGAGCTGTACAGCAGGAACAAGTGGCCCGAGGCCAGGCTGCCCACCAGGCCCGCTGTCCCATACAGCAGCTCCACTTTCATCATCACCTGCACGGCACACGGACACACGTTACTTCTTATAAAAAAGGTTGACCTCAAGGTCTGACTTATTACAACTTTAAAAACAAAAAAAAGGAACATTTGTTTTGATAAGGTTGTTGTTTTTGTACTAAAGCAGATAAATGGTGGGTTTTTTTTGTGGTATTTGTTTCTTCTATTCCTGCTTAGGTTAAAGCATTCATATGCATTAAGGGCTATGACTGACATCACTTAAGTTACTCAATGTTTCTCATGGACCTGTGCAATATAAATACACCAGCGATAAGCTATTCTATTCTGCTACTGTAGATCTTTTACTGTTTTGTACTACTGTTTTATTGCTTATTTATAATGGTTTTGATTTTACTATGTCTGCAATTTATCTTATGCTGCTGTAATCCTGTAAATTTCTTATCTTATCTTATCTTAATCAATCAATCAAACTTTATTTCAGACTCAGGGTCCAGATAAGACAAACCATTAAATAGAATAAAATACATACAAAAGCACAATTAAAATGCATAGACCTACTATTATGATTAGGAGTTAATACATTTTCCTTTATTCACATTTCCCAGACTTATGCAGATTTGCCATGAACAAATAGGCCCCTAGGCAATGCCTTTTGTGGTTTAATAATACATATCCACTCACTATAGGCTTTCTGTAATAAGCCTACCCGCTGCATGCCAGCTGGGAGCCGTGTCTGAGACACACACTGACCTTGGAGCGGTCAGCCGCCGTGGAGGAGAGCGCAGCCAGCGTCATCACGCCGGACCAGTAGGCTCCGAAGCCGCCGGACAGACCGAAGACAACCGCGCCGCCGAACATCACCTGCAGCGGGAGCCGGAAGACGACCACCAGCAGCAGGGCGACGCTCAGCAGCACGTACCCGCACAGCGACACCGCGATGGGGACTCTCCTCCAGCCGCGGTCGCCCAGCCTGGCCAGGAGCAGCGCGGGCACGATCGGAACCAGCCGGACGACGAGGTCGTAGGTCATGTAGAAGTCCGACATGGCTCTCTGCCGGCCGGCCTCCCCGGAGAAGGGTCCGTCGGGGTCGGTGGCGTTGACGCAGCGGTCCTTGACCACCATCTGCAGGGCGGTGGCGAAGAGAGAGCTGCCCAGCTGCTCCAGCACCAGAGTGGGTCCGATGCCCCGGAGCACCGCCGAGGCGCGCTGGCGCAGGTTCGGCGTGACCATGGTGAGGCGTTCACTGACCGCCCTGTGGAAGGACTGCGGAGCGGAGACGCGCTGCACGCGTGTGTGTGTGTCCCGCAGAGGCACGGCCTGTGTGGGAGGTGAAGCCGCGAGGGGGAAATAATAAACTCTCACACCCAAAGCTTCCTCCTCCTCTTCAGCAAAACGGGTGTGATGAAACGGAGAAGTGGAGAGCGTGAGACATTTCGGAAAGCACCCTGTGAGCTCAACCTCTATATGACCAAGTCATATAATATGTATTTTAGAGTTCATCCAAAATAGGGCTTCAACTGTTCTGTTCCAGTAAAGACAATCATGCGTGTTTGCTGCGTTTATTTGTTTTAACAGTTAGAAAACTAATATCTTACTGAACTGGAGAAGAACCCCAAAGAGAAAGTCACATGATCTTGACAGTTGTTATTGCCCCAGGACTCTGTGTTCATGTCAGGACACAATGGAAATCAAGCAATACACAGGTCACTTATCTCAACTCATAACTTGGTTGTACTTTTATCAATGAATCAATTAGTTGTTCAGCGTGTAAAAAAGTGAAAACATGGTGAAAACATGGCCATCGCATTGTTCCTGGAGCCCATCTCGCTGGTTTTGACCGACCAACAATCCAAAAAGCCAAATAGATTCAGTTTGCAATGATATAAAAACATGCAAACAAACTGCAAATCATCCCGTTTGAGAAGCTGGAACCAGAAGGTATTAATGTTTTGGTCAATACACGACGGAGTGCATTTAGTTATATCATGCTTGAATGATTGTGGATATAGTTTTGACAGTATATATATATAGTTTTTAGCTAATTGGCTGAGAATGCAAAACCACAACTATGGCTTGTAAAACCTGAATGAACCAGTCAGACACCCCACATTTACAGGTTTTGTTTTTAATGAGAAAATATCCATAATATGTATCGTAGGTGTACAACCGTGAGCCTTACATGTGCTATAAAATAACAAAGCAGAGTATGAGCATACAAGTGGTTAACATAGGAACAGAGGTTATACTGTATAATAAGATTCCTTTATCACACACACACACACACACACACACACACACACACACACACACACGCACACAGGCGCACACGCACACACACACAGACAGTGGGAGTCCCACACTGAAGCTCAGGTGCTTCTTCAGGCCAAAACAAGCTATCAGCATTTAAAAATGATAAATAAATCATCTCATTCAAACAACAAGAGCATCATAATCATCATCATAATAATAATAATAATAATAAATCACACCATTAGAACTCCTCTGTGTGTGCATGATGTCATCACCGTCTCAAAAGGGTTATAGTGTGTCTAATGTGAACTCAAAATGAGTTAGGGGTTGGATTGTGTTCCTTTGAAGGTGAGTTGAGGACAGTGTGTACAGTAATGTGTGTACAGTAATGTGTGTACAGTAATGTGTGTTACGTGGTGTCGCAGCAGCTACAGTAAACTAGGGAGGAAGCGGTTTGCTTTTGTCACTAACCTCTAATTGTGCCGTGACTAAAGCTTAGATACAGCCGGAGCTCAGCTGGCATCCAGAATAGGCCACTGTGAAAAAAAATATCATCTGTCACAAAGGATCGGTGTCTGTCATTCATCTCGAATGAAAAATGTCATTTCAAGCTCCTCTAAAAATCCACTATCTCTCACATGGTAGTGCATCAGAATAGCATTTTGTAACTCGTGTGGTAAAAATAATCTCATATCAGCATCAGCTCGACCTCGGTTGCATCCGTGGTATGGACACACTATCTGCTGCGCCACAATAACATCTCCATCTCATTCAATGGGACAGTAGTCCTTTAAATACCATTTCATATACATTATTACCGTACGTGTGTCGAGAACCAAAGAACCAAGAGGATTCTCTGGAACCAACGTGGGTTTTTTTTTTTTTTGGTTTCAGGGGGGAAATGGACACGTCACACCCTTCTGGTTGGTGGTTGCTGGCTATACGTTTTCCTTCAGAGAACATATTAAAAATAGATAATTAAATAGAGTCAGATAAGTTGCACTGAAGATGGGACTGTCACAATAAATATAGTAGAGTCCTTATTGCCGAGGGGTCAGCATGTGTCCCGCACTCCTTTTTTTCTTTTGTGCAAGTTTACCTCAGGTTTAATTATATAGATTTCATTC
Source organism: Ophiodon elongatus (assembly GCA_016806645.1). Classification (NCBI taxonomy): domain Eukaryota; kingdom Metazoa; phylum Chordata; class Actinopteri; order Perciformes; family Hexagrammidae; genus Ophiodon; species Ophiodon elongatus. The sequence continues at coordinate 1,777,521 of JACSYO010001218.1, read as the reverse complement.
AGTGTGTTTGTGAGCAAACCCCCCAAAAAAGGGTCAGTTCCTGGGCGAAGGGCACTTGAACAGGAACACGCTAACGGACGACGGCGGTTCGCAGGGAAATCTTTCTCACCGTCCTCCTGACATGCTGGAAAAAAAAAAACCATAATCTCCAAGGCTTCAATAAACAAGCCAACGGAGACCGGAAGGTTGAATCATCTTTGCTCTACTTTTCAGTTAAAGTGGTTCCAAAAAGCACTGTTTCCACAGCCGTGTTGACACATTTGTAACAAATTCTCATTTCAAAAAAACATCCCTGTTTGCGTTTTTTTTTATAATTTTTTTTCTCGTCAAAGCCGAGCTGCTTTCTGCACGTGGACAACCCGCAGCATCGCCCCTCTCAGAGGCCCGTGTTGCAGTTATTCTTTGTTCCTCTAACAAAACAGGAAATCACATCGTCCCGCACAAATCAAAGCTCACGATATATTCAGTATAAAAAAAAAAATTAAAAAAAAAAAAAAAAAACTGACAACCCCAGCACACAAATCTCCCCCCCCCCCAACCCCCCATACCCTCCCCCTCCCCTCCCCTCCCCTCCCCCCGTGACGTCATTACCTTCTTGCTGCTTGTCTGTGTGTGTGCTTGTTTTCGGGAAAGGAGTCATTTCATGCGCACAACCAGCACGTGTTAAATAGATTTAAAAGCATAACGCTGACTGCTCTCTAAGTCACGACATTCTGTTTTGGTATAACAACATTATATATATAAAAAAAAAAAAAGCTTTTTCAAATCATTTTCATCAAACTTTATCCTCAGCTAGCAAGGTGTAGAGTAGATACATGGCTGTAATCTCAACATACATGTTCATATAATATATCAAATGCACATGTCCTACCTCAGTATAATACATGAAACAACTGCTTACATCAGAAATCACAGGTCAACAAAGCGACGTAGCCAGCGAATGTAAAATAAGTGATTTTGTAGAATATAAAAAAAAAAAAAGAAAACGACCCAGCCCTTTAATTAATACACACACTGACTGAAGTGACGCAAACATGACCCGCAGTTAGCTTCCCTCATCCCCGTCTGTCCGTCACTTAGTAGACGCGAAGTCACCGAAGAATCTTTTTTTTTTTTTTTTTTCATTGACAAGACTTTCTATCTAACGTGGTTGTGTATTTGTCAATACGGTACACGAGAAGATCAAATGCATCATACGTGTCGCGCATTCCAACTATTTTGACTGTTTTAATTGTACGGTCTAAGGCAAAGTTGAACCGTGACGCTAGTTTTCCCAAATCTTTCTCGAAAAGCGGTCAACAGTTCAAGGACCATTCAAGTCGGCACTTAAGATTGAATACAGATGCTTAAAAGGAAAGATCCCACCAACACGTCACATGTGTGTGTGTGTGTGTGTTAAATCTGTACTGTGGCACTGCGAGGGGCAGAAGATAAACCTCCTCGCGCTCTGGAAGTGATGCTTCAGGTCCCATCTGGTTCAGCGTCTGGAGACCGTCTCGGCCTTTTTACTGCCGCGTCATCGAATCCGGGTAAAAAATAATTCTGAGGTTACAGAAATGAGGCCTTTGCTTTTCCTCCTTTCGTCAGAGACGTTTTCTTAAAAAAAGTCACAATGCACACACTTGCCTGTCTTCCCACACATTTTTGAAGATGATTGGGGGGGGGTTATTATCAAGCACCCGTTGCCAAAGAACATCATCAACAAAGTCTCGGGCAACCAGCCTAAATAAAATCTTTAGATCTCAGCCCATATTTAAATAAAATGACAGGCAAACGAAATTCCTATGAATATTTAAGTCATTCAGCGTCTACCAACTAGTAAAATCCTTTAATACCAATATACACCTCTGACCAGCGCTCTTTAACCACCATAAAACCCTTTCAAAGTGTCTCTCTTTCGTCACTGACCTTTTCTTTCTCCTCCAAACTCACCTCAACACCTCAAATGTCTCTCACATGCTCGGTCATCTAACATACTGTTGGCCTTCAATCATCAGGTCCCAAAAAAACCCACAACTCGGTGCATCTCTTTTTCGATTAGTCCCCATTGGTCGAGCCAGCGGGTCATGTGATCACCAGAACACTATGAGTAAAATAAATACTGTTTCCTGTCCCTATCCTCGCTGCATTTTTTTTTTCTCCTTCAGTCTCATCATCCTCTTCTTCCTCCACCTTTCCACTCAGTCCCTTAACTGTCTCTGAGAGGAGCCGTTTACTCCTCCTCCTCCTCCTCCTCTTCCTCCTCTTCCTCCTCCTCCTGCTCTTCTCCCTCGTTGGCGTAGATACCGGCTTCCCACTTCCGTGCCATGTCGCTTTTCCTCCTGGTGACGCGGGTGGCCTCCAGAACCTGTCGATTGAAACACAATCCAACCGGTGAGCATGAGCTCACTGTTCACTCACCAAAACATCCATGCTTTTCTTTTCTTTTCTTTTCTTTTTTTTTTAACCTCAAGGGACGTAACGGCAACACAATCACAAAAAAAGAAAACACACCACGGTGACTTTAACATGGCATGCGATGTGTGTCAAAAAAACTGAGGGAGCGCTTGGTTAAACCATCCCGCGGTACAAGGAGTACCTGAGATGTAGCCATCAAAAATAAACCACCAAGATGAAGCGCACCTGCAGTGTTTGACAAGAAAAACACAAAAGTCCTTTGACTCCGTTTCAGGGGAAGTGTCATGCTTCAACACCAGATGTGTTCCATTGTTTTTGATGCTTCACCCTTCATCGTCACTCTCACACACTCATGCCAAAACACACACACACACACACACACACACACACACACACACACACACACACACACACACACACACACACACACACACACAGTAGGAGAGCAGGGATCCAGGGTGAAGGTGAAGTAGTTTGTGGGGATCACTGAGCCCTACCTAAGCTTTTACTTGAGTAGTGAGTAGAAGTGTCGATGCTCACATATGCTTGTATTATGACCTACGGGCGATGACGATCACGACCTAGACATCCATTGCATGTAACAACTGAGAAAAGCATTTTTTTTTATTGTTTTACCAGTTGGTGTTCTTCTCTGAAATATGCTTGCTGTGTATTTAGAAGAAAATGTATTATATTTGTAAACTTTGTGGAACAATGTCATTATCTGAGGTTTAATGTGTTGTAGGGGACAAGCATGGGTGTCGGGAGGGGGGGGGGGTGCAAGCACATGCAGCACCAACACCACAGAGCAGAACAGTAATGCAGTGAGACCACAAGCAGACCTGGGATCAGATATAGAAACTAATTTGGTTTCCTTCACAGGAATGCTTCCTGTCTAGCATTTCTAACTAAAATAATACATCTCCATCTCTCTTGTTCTGGACCACTTTCACACCTGGGAGTGAAGCGACATAGTTTGTGTTTTCTTGCTGCAGACTCAGCTACAACGGTGTGTACATTTAACGGAGATCGAGAATAGAGATAACCCCCATGAAAACAAACAAATAATCTTCGCTGTGAATAATCAGTTCCTTCGGTAAGACGTGATACAGGTGTTTTTTTTTTTTTTAATGGTAGGAACCAGGGTACGTCCCAATCTATAAAAAAAAAAACATAATAATCTTCAACCCGGTACAGAAGTAGTCCAAATACACACTGGAATGTATTACTTTTTCTAAAAGTTTTCAATTGAGTCTGTCCCAGGTCTGACAGTAAAGGCCGCTCATGGAGTGAACAGGTTCTTAGGTGAGACAGGTACCTCAGTGGTTACCTCGTTAACCAGCAACAAACGGGCATACTGACCAGCAGGAGAGAAGCAACAGTAAACATAGTCAAAATCATGTGATGTCATCATGGATAAACAATAACAACATCAGCAGCAGCAACAACAACAGCAAAAGAGGTAACAACATCCCCGCTGCACGTTCACGATAAATTCTGTTACAGATCTTGAAAAATGCACGACAACCATGCATGCAATGTCTCACTGGTTTTTCGCAAAACAAATGATCTGTCAGCAATGTGGACGTTGTTGCCCTGAGATGTATCTTTTTTTCTCGCGTGTGAACGTCAAATCAAGTGTTTGGGGCTCGTAAAGAAAGTGAAACTGTTGTCGGTTATGTCGGTTACATGTCCTGGTTGTGGAACCCCTCCCACCCCACCATGTAAGCCAATGATTCTTTGAAGACTTTCCTTTTCCACAGTTTAGTCTGCCAACATACAAGACTTCATCTCAAGGGAGACCGAATTCTTAATAATGACACACCGCCAGGCGTATCTGGCATGAAAGGACGTATTCAGATACAAGACATTAAAAAAAGATGGAGACAGTACAGATTCCCCCTCCCCCTCCCCAAGCACCTGTGTATTACTTTCAATTTGATTTCGTTTCAGGCTGGGAAGTTCCCCCTGATGTTATACAGTATTAGCTGCTGCCAAAAGGCCTGAGACGGAAGCCTTCAACCACGTGCACGTAACCAACCAATGTCGCCTCTGCATGTTCAAACACTTACACTGTTGTCCTCTGTTTTCTCCCTCCTCTTCACTTTGTGTGTTTCGTAGTCTTCCATGAGCGTCTGCATGAAGTTCTTGGGTCGCCCGCCAGAGTCCTCGCTGCCGGCGTCGGACAGGGCTCCCTCTGAGGGCGAGGGCGAGACAGGCGGCGCGGGTCGAACCTTCTCGATCTTTCCTGCGCGTCACGGGAAAAAAAAAACACACGTGGAGTTAGACGTGTTTGTTACATGAACACCATCACACCATCACACCATCACACCCAGTCTCTGGCGCCCTGGCGAGGCGAGGCGCTGGTGACTAACCTGGTGCCGTCCTCGCTGTCAGAGTGAGTCTCGCTGGCAGGCTGTTGCTCTTCATCTTATCTGCCGGGGAAATCTTGGTTTGCCGCCCCCCCGACCTCACGGGGCCGAGGATGTTGCCGGAGGAGTTGCTCGGGCGGACGATGACGACGGGCTTCTCCTCCCTCAGTTTCTTCAGCTCCTCCTCCCTCTGCTGAGCTGCTCGGATCTCCTCTTCGATCATGGACAGAGTTCGCTGCTTCTTGGAGCGCAGGCGGAAGGGGCCACTGGCCGCGTCCGCCTCGGGGCCCCGCGCCGCTGCCGCCGTGCTGCGCAGTTCGGCGGCCTCCGAGTATTTACTGAAGTAGCTGAACTCTGGTTTCTCCGGGCTTGGGGGAGAAGGGGGACGGTAGACCGGGGTCGGCCTGGGAACCGGAGCGGCCGCGGAGGAGGCAGGCGCCTGAGCCGGGGACGGGGCCGAGGAGGCCAGTGCTCTGGCGTAAGAGGACTGGATTTTGATCCTGGGGCCCCCGTCTTTGGGCCTCTGTGGTGGCGATATGGGCTGAGAAGGAGGCGGAGAAGGCGTCTGGAGCTCTGGTCGCCGGGCGGGACTGGAGGGCTGCTGCTGCAGAGCGTGTGGTGGTTCTGAAGGCTTCTCTCGGGATAAGACTTCCGGCCATCTGTCTGGCTGAGGGGACAGGTTGGATGGAGCCGGACTGGAGGACACAGGTGATTGGAGACTGGGAGCTCCACCTGAAGACACGGGGGAGGAAGAAACGGGCACTGGGCTACTTGTTGAAGTCGAGGATGGAGACACGGGGGTGCTCAGTTGTGAAGAATTCAACTCGGACGTCTGCCACTCGTCTCCGTCCTCGGCAGCCAGGGCATGTTGGATGGCACTTTGGACAAGTACCCCCGCGTGGTACTCCAGCTCGTCTTCTGTCGGACTGCCACTGGTCTGCCCGTTGACTGGCGTGGTGGGCTGGGGGGTGGGCGGCGACACCGGGGTGAGTGGCAGCGGGGTGGGCGGTAGCGAAGCCCCGCTGTCAGAAACATTATCCAAGCTGAACACGGTAGTGTCCTGAGAGCGGACAGACAAGTCGTCTAATCCCGAGTCGGACTCCTCTGGGTGAAACCCGGGGTAGTACGGGCTCTTCCTTTCCTCCTCATCGGGCAGGATTGTCATTACAGCTCGTGCACAGGTAAATTCTGCTGTAATTCCTTCATCAGACCAGGTCACGTGGCCCTCCCCGGTTTCCGCCGCGATGTCGCCGCTCCCCAGGCTGCCCCTGGGGATGGATTTCGAAAAGGGCTTGGCAGAATACATGTGAGGAGCCACGTCCCTCTTGGTCCCCTCCCCTTGCAGAAACTGCTTTCTGGCAGACGAGAAGTTGATCTGCTCCTCCAGAATCTCCTCCTTCCTGTTTAGCTCTGGGTCAAAGGTCACCATGGTGGGAGGACCTGAAACCTGGGGCTGCGAATAGAGACGGGGGACAGAAAAGAGAGGAGAGGTGAGACTGAATTATGACAACAACAAGGTTGGCCCTCAAAATCTAATAAATCCTCAACACATCCCACATCACTACTCCTATGTGTGTGTGTGTGTGTGTGTGTGTGTGTGTGTGTGTGTGTGTTACCTGTGTGTATGGGTAACTCTGTCTGTGCTGTTTCCTCTCCTGGTATTTCTTGAGAGACTCGAGCTGATCTGCCTCCAGCTGGTTTTCCAAAGGAACCTAGAATGAATTAATGAACCAACCAAATAAACAATCAGTCAGTTTGCCAGGAAATACAAAATACAAAACAAAGATCAAAGGGGGGATGGGGTACCTCTTGAGGAGGGTTCCACCAGCGCTTGGCGATCCCGGGGTTTTTCTTCACTGCCTGGTCTTTGATCAGCTCCTGGCGCTCACGCTCCAGCTCCTGGACCTGAGAACGGGGGAGCGAGGAAGACCAAAGAGTATGAACATTCATAAAAAGCAGTCCCAATAATTAACATTAGCATAAGCTTTTAATTACATGTATGCTGTCAAAGATATGTATGCATATTTAGAGTCTGGACTGTCCGTACAGTCCAAAGAGGCCTGTTCGAGGCCTGCTGGCAGTCACACGCGTTCTCCATTGCCTCTCCAATCAGTTGCATTGCCCCTGAGCAATCCACGGGACACCCAAGGTAGATCAGAGGGCTACAAACACTGTGACTTGACTGGAAATGATCTAGTTTTCAGTGGTTGATTTTAAAACAGCTCCCACTGGTCATCACTCTGTTCTTATCTTTGTTGAAAATGTGAACTACAACTAACCATGTTTTGGTCACTGCTTACAAGTGCTTGTGCTACTGTTTCTATCTCACAACCCCCTTTCCTTTTGGGCTGTAATATCTTGGTTTGAACTTAAGTGTGTTGTGGTAAGTACAGCACAAGCTGTGACTTTGGCCATAACCTGTATAACAACTTCAATAAAGAAAAAATAGAACAAAATATACAAAAACCTTCAGCTATTAAGGTTTTTTTTTCTTCTTCAAGATAAAATTGTTCTAATATAAAGGAGGACTCATTGTAGACAAGGATCGAGACTTAATACTATTAATCATTAATTTGAAGCTTAATTTGTTATTTGGCTGCCATTGTATCCCATCACAAAGGAAGCAGTTTAGGCTTGTTGACAAAGGGCAATAATCCATGCCTCACTCTTAAAAGTTTTATTTGAAAAAGTAAACTTTAGTTTCTGCTTGCTAACATTATGTCAATTTGGTCAGACTCTTTTATTTACCAGCCTGCCTTGTTATTTCTAACTCTTTTGATTCATAAACAATAACACAGCATTGCTGCTGTGTGTCTGAACACTGGCTCTGTTACAGCGGACACATAATCTAACAGAGTTTACCTCCCCTGAGGGTCGTCTCCTCGTCACCCTGACCTGCTGCTCCTCTCCGGGGGTGAAGAGTTTGGCCGGCCGCCTCTCCTCCTGAAACGCTCTCAGCTCAAACTTGGCCCTGCCGCTGCCGCATGACTCCTCCCCCCGCACGTGGCCGTTGGTCCTGGAGGCGGAGTCCTCCTGGTGGAGGAACGTGGTTTGCCTCGGCCCCTCCACGACGATGGACTGGTGATCGACGGGCGAGGAGGCGGACACGCAGACAGAAGGAGAGTTCCCATCGACGCTGATCGGCTCGCCGTGTTCTGATGGAGAGGAGTTTCCGTTGGTGGGCGTTTCGGAGGCGGCGTCTAAAACCTGGTCCAGGTAGCGGATCTCCTGTAGACACAGCACACCATGACATTGCTGTCGTGTACAACTGTTGTGCGATAATGTTCACGAAGCGCCTCATACTATTATATCGTGGGGAGCAAGGCAGATGAGGTGATTAGCCATAAAACTATACAGCATATCATGATAGTTGTATCACAGCACATGACAATAATCAAAGATTACTGGACATTACATTAAATGCATATTTATAGAGTCTAATGTTTTACAACAGAAGCATTTTTTTCACAATTTTTTTTCGGTGAATTAAAACATAATTTAAATACCGTCCTAAAATGTTCATCTTATCTAAATAATTATATACATTTTGGTATCATCCTGTGAAACTCTGATATCAGCACAAGCCTAGGCACAACTGAATAAGGGCAATTTAGGTCATTAGGTATTGTTTAAACACTGTGCAAATGTTTTAAAATTGATCACAGTACACTGTAACACAATTATATTTCTAATATACCAACTGAAGGCTAAGTGCATGTTAGTAGAAACGTTGAAATGAACTTAGCCAGCTGTAGTTTTCTGTTCAGACTGTGACATAACCAGTACAATTTCCACTAAATTGGAGGGGTTCAAAGTTTTGGGTGTTGACAAATAAAAATAAATAAAACAAGAAACTGAATTTGAGCTGGGTCTTGCTCAGAAAACCTGCATACCTGCGCCACCTCGCTGTCGGGAGTCTCTACTGTCACACCAGCTGCATTGTGAGCTCGGATACTGGGGCTGCCGAGGCAGCCATGTTGGATCTGCTGGCTCTCCAGTTCCATGTCTGCAGGCCTGTCAGTGATCACGCTGACCGATTCCTGGAAGCTGACGCTCTTCAAGGCCCGCTCTCTTGGCGTCGCGTCACTGACATCCTCGGCTGCCCGCCACAACTTCTGTGTTGGACAAACAGAAAGGAGAGCCACAAGGTTCAGAGACAAGAGTTTGGAGAGGCTGTACGCTGTATGATCACTTTAATAAAAGCAATGTTTATTACTTTCCTCAGAGCTCAGTCTCTAATAAAACACACCTCATACAGACATAAGTCTGTTTGTCTGTCTGCATTGCAGTAGTAGTGTGGTTTGACTGGTTCCCACCACTAGAGGGCACTAACTCCAATGCTGCTGCTTTAGGTCAGAACAGACACCAAACAATCGTCCGTAGTACTGAAAACGATTGTATCTTTGTTCAAAGAACTTCATACTGAATACCTGGCATATGTATAATTGTAGAGGAAGAGGAAAAAAAAAAGGGTAGGAGGTATCTTGAGCTTGGGAATTACCAAAACTGTATGTCACTCTTTACAGTTTGTGTCACTAAAAACTGTTTTAATGGCTTGTCATCGAAGGACCTATGTACCGATGGTATCCCTCGACACTTCCACGTAATATTTATTCTGGATTAGGTTTGTCTGAAGTGCATCACGGGCGAGGGAGTAGTCAGTTACTCCAGGTTCTGCAGCTTGAAAGAGATTTCCATTTTAATAGCGTCACATTCGCTCCGTTAAACACATTCACTCCCTGGATCCTCAGCTGTTTGACGGGGCGGCGTCATTAGGTGCCTGACTCAAGGCCTCAGCATCTGCAGTCGTCATGAGGGGAAGGATATATCTTGCAATACTCAATGCAATCATTGTATCATCACTGAAGAGTCACACCCTTATGAAGCAATCATTTGGGACTTTTGACTTCTTTTTTTCTTTCCTCCATTTTGAGAACCACACTCTGATTTAATAAAAAACACATTTATTATCTTGTAAAATACTACAAACAGTAGAAACGGGAGACGCATGCACTCCAGCCACATTAAATGACTCATCGACTGCGGTGGACGTTTCACCGACAGTGTGATTAATCCAGGGAAGAAATGCAACAACAGGGGTTGAGTGTCTGGTTAAAGGGCACGCCGGTGGCCACATGGGCATTCTGGGATCAAACCCTGTGACCTTCTGTTTTTGTGAACCATCCATCTGACACATTCCACCCCCACAGCTAGCAAGGAGCTACATTTACACACTCCTGTCTTTACTGGCC